>PVKB01007456.1:0-34476 GCA_004027205.1 Ctenodactylus gundi | reverse complement strand
ACGTGCTGTTTTCTTCCTTTGTGCACCTCTCCTTTACATTTATTTATAGTACATTTGCAAATTGCCATGTCATTACTTTCCATTATCTCTCAGCTACAGGCATCTGTGTCCAAACCTTTTACCTGCTCTGGAGAAATAGGAAAGATTTCCCTATGACCCTCATTTTACCTGGTGCTATCTGTGTTCCTCTTCCCAAGTTCCTACTCCTTCCTGTATTTATGTTCCAAGGCCTGTAATGCTGGAGTGAGGAAGGAGCTGTGATTGCACTGGGTTCACCTGAGAAATTTGATTTTAAGAGTTTGATTACATTTGTGGTAGCATTACACCTTCCACCCAGACGAAAGGGTGTCCTCAGCTGGAAAAGGTGCTCTGTCTTCAGGGCTCTCGCTTTCCCTTGGAGGCTCTATTTATGAATATACCTGACCTCTTTTTGTACAAAAGAAATAAGAGCTGCAGGAACAAATATTTTTTGGTGCTTTGGCCCGTAGAATAAGCATTTCTGGCTATGCCCTGGCTTGGAAGCAAAGTGTCTATGAGAAGCATGGGTTCTGGTCTGCTCATCGGTCCTGTTAACACTTAGAAAGGAGGACACACCTATGAGGAGAACTGTCTCTTTCCGTCCTTGGTTGTCAGTACATGCAGAAATCTATTGTTATAGAATTTTCACTAGATTTCAGGTGTGTGCTACACTCCTAGGAGGTATAAGAATGATTGTTTATCTCCATGTGTTGATTCTTCTGTTTTTTACAAGTTTAGAAACTGATTGCAGAAGACAGGGTTGTTCTGTAACATGCCTAGTTCCTTCTTTTCTGCAGTACATTAAAGTAGATCCCTTAGATCCCCTTAGAGATCCCTCTGGTCTCTGTTGAAGATCTCAAGAGAGTGTCAACACTTCTGCTCATGACATCTTTTCCTTCGACCTTTTGTCCCCCACTTCAGTAAGGTGGGTGATTAGTGAGGATCTTGTCTCCTCTTCTCTATGTTTAAACAGTGAGGGGAGCCCTGAAAGGGCTCAGCACTTCCCAAACCTAGAACTTTCTATATTATTATTCGTTTGTGTATTTCAGAATTTAAGTCATATGTCTTGACTACTTTTCTTTTTAAATTTGACTGATATATTTTTGCTAGATCTTTATTTTGTGCACTTAATTAATTCGTGAGTCTAGGGAATTATGAGAGTTTACCATACACTTCCAAATTTTCTCAGATATTACATAGAATACAGGCACTTCAATAGACAAGGGTTTTTTTCCTTTTTCTTTCTTTTCTTTTCTTTTCTTTTCTCTTTCTTTCTTTCTTTCTTTCTTTCTTTCTTTCTTTCTCTCTTTCTCTCTTTCTTTCTTTCTTTCTTTCTTTCTTTCTTTCTTTCTTTCTTTCTTTCTTTCTTTCTTTCTTTCTTTCTTTCTTTCTTTTGAGGCAAGGTCTTGCTCTGTAGTCCAAGCCACTGCAGAACTGACTAGGTAATCCAGGATGTCCTTGAATTTACAGCAATCCTCCCACCTCATCCTCCCAATTGCTAGGATTACAGGAATTCTTCACCACACCTGGCTTATGTGGTACTAGAGATTTGAACCCCGGGACTTGTGCTTGCTAGGAAAGTTCTTTTGCTTCTGAAATATTCCTCCAGCCCTCGACAAGGGTTTATGAAAGTAGTCTGGTAATCCTGAGGATACCATGAGCTTTAATGAATAAATCATGCCATAAATACACAGATGATCATTTCATGTTCAAAATCATACCTAAGCAAGAATAACTTGAATTTTACTTTCCTTTAGAAACATACTGTTTTCCCCCAAATAACACTAGGGCTAATATAAAAAAAAAAGACTTCTCACTATACCTTAATGTCTTTGTATGTGGGTTCTAGGGATAATACAGAGGTTAGAGCATTTGCCTAGCAAGCACAGGGCTCTGAATTTGATTCCCCAACACCACATAATCTGGATCTGGTGGCACATGCCTATAATTCCAGCACTCAGGAGGCTGAGACAGGAGAATTATGTGGTGCATTTGAGGCCAGACTGGGCTATACAGTGAGTTCAGGGACAGCCTGGTCTGCAGCAGAAGACCCTGTCTCAAAAGAAAAAAAAAAAAGAAAAAAAAAGAGAAAAATAAAAGCACATCCTTAGATGTCAAAATAACATGATGATCAAAGACTTTGTTAAGTAATTGGCAAGTAGTAGTGAGAGCATAAATAACACTAATTAGACTCTCCTGGAAGGCTTAATTGTGCCAGGCTCACCAAGGAATTACCCAAAAGGTAACTTATTAATGTTAATAATGATTTATATTTACTTATCAACAGGGTCTCTAATAACAGGAGAACAACACTAGGCAAATAGGACACAGAAGGGAAATAAGGGAAAGTCCACAGTCACCTTTGTTTGACCTACTGCAGTTCTTTGGGGATCTTCAATTCATCATTAATGTTGGGAAGTATACAAAATCTCATCCCTGAACTACTAGAAGAGCTTTGCTTCCTGTCAGTTTTCCAAAGGATTTAGAAAAAGCAGAGTGTGAAGGCCCTACAGGGCTCTGTAATACAGAATATTTAGCAGGAAGCAAATCATCCACAATTTTTACTATACATTTGCAGAATATTAGGATAAAGAAAATGAAGATAATTTGGATAATTTAATCACAGTGACCCCTAAGCCAGCTAGTTAGCAGTCAACACCCCACAAAAGCTGGTAAGAGGAAAAATTGCCTTTTGTTCAACCTTTTCTGTTTGAAGTGTGAATGTGCCCTGGTGGGCGGTTAAATCACTGCCTATTAATTATCCTTGCCTGCCTGGAATTGCTCCCCGGCTTTCTCGGCTGGGATCGGTGTACTGGTTAGCTTGTGTCCCTGGACTGGCAGCTGCCCATCATGGAAAAGCCGCCTAAGGGAAAGTTTGACTTTTCCAGGCTCATCTCTTAAACTTTAAGCAGTGAAAGCAAAGACCCCTGGCTAACGCCGTGGGTTTCCGCCTCGTGTATCAGGCCTCAGCCTGACATCCTGGCTGTTTCAGTACGGTTTATTATTCTCATTCTTGGCTTGAGTTGCACCAAGCAAAATCTAGACAAAGCTTGACAACGATGTCGAGTACCTTCTCAGAGTTGTGTTATTTTAGAACACCAGTTATGCGCAATGCTATATCACAATGCCTTGCACATGGTAGGCACTGAGATTATTATTTATTTTTTGGAAATGAGAGAAATTAGTGTAGGTATACGAAGTTAAAAAAACAAAATATTTGTTACAATGTGTTCTGAGAGTCTGAATAAGCTTGTGAATAAGAAAGAGCCTTTGTTTCAATTTAAAAGCATTAATAACAAATATTTATGTTCGTGTTTCTTGTGAACTAAAAAATGAATGTTCTTTAATGTCCAAATATTTCTAAATGCAGTAAGACTTTACAGAGTCACCTGAGGCATCATCTTTATTGTCTAGTCTCGTTTTAGCATCTTTTGGGCTGCAGATTTGTTTTTTTTTTACAGGGAAAAAAATCAAACTCAGATACATTAATATGAAAGCAGTATATTTAGTTCAACAGCCATATACATCATTTAAAATTTTCTAAATTTAAACAATATTACTGAAGTCAATTTATTTCACCAAAGTAAGGTATCTTTTTGGAGCATTTTTGAAGCCTTGACAAGAACTCACAACAATAACTTTCATGTTTTAACTTAGGAAAGTGATCATTCTTTATCAGAAGCAGTTAATTAAAGAATGATCAAGCTTTGAATTCATGCCCTAATCAAGGATAGCACTGAAAGAAATATTAAGGAAAGCGACATCTACTCTCAATGAAAAGAAATGCTCCTGTGACTTTGAAAACAAAATGCAAGTTTTATAAAAGGTATGAAAGAATATGAATGTCTATGAGTTTTATGAAATATTTTCCTTCTCATTGTCAATTGTGTTTCCCATGAACAAAAGAAAATACTTGAGAATGACTAGTTTCTATGAAATGAAACATTAATTTCATATTTAATACACCATGAATAAAAATAATACATGCTTAGAGGACAATGCATATGCATGAAAATACACATAATTGGTTGGAGAAAAACACACAAATGTTTCAAATGCTCATAGAAGATTATATTCTGTTAAATACCAAGGCAAAATGTTCCATTAGACAACCTTTCATGATTTTTGAAAATGTTTTTATAGCTTTAATCTGGATGTTGCCTAATGTGCTGTATTTTCACTTGTACTCTAGATAGAAGACCTTTCCTGGTGGTTCTAATGATCCAGAATTAGAAAAAAAACAAGTGTAATGTTGCCATTTTCAGGGAAAAAGAAAATCTTTCCTTTCTAAGCTACTGTGTTCTATGAAATTAGTGTTCCCATTTTCCAGAGTATTTAGTCCAATCACATTTTAGAAAATATAAGACTTATTCACACACTCAGGGGACATACTTGAATTACATTTCTATTTTAGCTAAGAATATAGATTCTGTGTTAATTTCCTAATGCAACTATAAAATAAAATCACACAAAATGGAGGCTTAAACAACACATTACTTTTCTGTGGTTCTGAGAACTAGAAGCCCTAAAAAACTTTCAAAAATAAACTGTGTCAGTAAGTCAATGATTCTTCTGTAAACTTCTGTTGACTTTACATTGAGTAAATCTGGCAGGCCTCATGTTGATCAAGTGATCAAATTCTTAAAATTTAGAAGAGAGTTTTACAGACGAATTTATATTTTGAGACTTTTATCCATGTGCTCAACAAACAGGGCAAGGTTACAGATAGAGTGTACTTCGCAAAAAACTAATGAGGTTATGTAGTGAGTTTGCTTTGGGTGTCATTTTGTTTTTAATTTCACACCGTTTATCTCTTTAAGTGTACTGATACGTTTTAACTGTGTGTGGTGATTTAGACCCCTCTTTGTAGATTGCAAACTTCTTTGCAGTGGAAGTTTTCTTATTCATTTTTACAAGTTATTTAATAGGTAGCATTTTGCTCTCTATATAAGCATTTATTGAATATTAGTTACATTAAAATACAGAACTTTTAACACCTCTTGTTTAAAAAATGCCATTTAGAAAACCTAAAAAGCAACTACTTTGCTATTGATAGAGAGCTAAAGAGGGCTGGGACGCAGAAAGGAAAGAGCACATGGATAAGGAGGCCCTGCCGGGGGCCATTCCGGGCAGCGTTTTGTAAGGCAAGGATTTAGCACCACTGCCATTGTGCTTTTCTAAGTGGGCATTTAACAATGTTTGGGGACGTTTTTCCTGGTCATGATTAAGGTAGGGGAACTTTATACTTATAACAAATAGAGATTAAGGATGGTGAAAAATATTTTAAATGCACAAGATAGTAAAGTAATTGTCTTAGCTTTCCACGTATTCTCTCAACCTAAGTTAACACAAGAAAGAGTCAAACTTCTTGATCTGTTTAAAAATGCAAATCTTGAGATCTTTCCCAGTGAGTCAGTCAACCAAAAATCAGATCAAGGTCATCCTTATACCACTGATGGGCTCAATGAGCATGCGCATGGCACAGGGATATAAGTAATAACCATCCTTGTGATCTATCCATTGTAACATAGTAGCACCTAGTTATATGCTAACCTAATTACTTACACAACTTACAATATCGACAAAAAATTGTGTGCCCTAAGTATTAAGGACTAACTGTTTTGATATTTCAGACATGAAACTCATAATAATAAAATGTGCCTGATGATTGTCACTCCCCTTATAATTTAATGTGTTTGTGAAAATATTGCGCTCCTGTTTTCCAAGCCACCAAAAATTTCCAAAGGGAGTTCTGACTCTAACTTACAATGATTTATTTACATTGGTTTTATCAATATTGTTAATGATCTGCCAATGAGCTAACAGATGAACTGAGATATATATTGAGTATCTGTACTCATATCAGCTCAATTAATTAATGGTTATTGACGTAAAGGACTTACTAATGCCTTCTTGTTTTAAGGTCTAGAATTTTTATTGTCTGCCTTTTTTGTGATAAATGAGTTTCCTAGCTCATCAGAGTCCCCCCTAACCACCTCCCCCCCACAAACAGGCACTGAGAGGCAGGTGGATCAAGCCATAAGGCATCAAGCGTGATCCAGGACTGTTATTTTTCTTGTCATCTTTGACTTTGGTGTAGCTAAGGTAAGAGATTTTACATGACTTCTACTGACTTCTACTCTGTAATATGCTAAAGAAGTTTTCTAAAGTAGGAGAAGTAACTGAAAAAGCAAACTTTTGTTTTCACAAAGAAATTCCTTCGAGTTACATAGTAATGCATTTTTAAACAGCTTCTTTTGTTGACAGCACTGGGTCAGTTCATTGATATTCATCATGCCCATAGATAAAAATAAAAGAGGATGGATGAGATTAAAAGACACCAGCAGTCTTACAGTGGCTCTCTGTTTCTCCTTTTGCTGGAAATTTTAGTACAATTCATGGTTGTTTTAGTAATTGTGGCATGAAAAACGTCTGGGAAGGACTGTTCAATGTTCTGGTCTCTGCAAAGCCCCATAGCAAAAACATGTATGTCATCCGCTCTAACAGTTCTGAGAGGAGGCCTCCCACTACAGAACACACAGTATAGGAATGATGTATAACTTGTTCTGTGATGTAGAAATTTGAAAAGAATGAAGGAAATTTGACCTCCTGGGTGTTTCTACTTAAATCCTGCAGTCTCAATAGTTGTGATTTCTTGATTTAGTAAAGAATTGTTTAACATGTGCTTTGAGTCTGCAAGCATTCTGTCCTTGTGGCCCTTGGAGAGATTGTGTCAACTTCAGACAATTAGGAACCATGCCTGGATTAAGGTTCAGGAACCATGCCTAGATTAGACAATTAAGAGCCAATCTGAATTAGGCAGTTAGGAACGAGCCTCTATTAGAGTGTAAGTGATTTGGAGGCCAGCAAATGAGGGAGGGACACTCATCAGGATGTGGGGGGCGCAATTGGGAACCCCAATTGTGTAAAATGAAGGAAGAAGAAAGATTGTTGCAATTTTTTCCTCTGAAAAGAGAGTGGACTTGCTAGGACTTGGCTTCCTGTGTGTGATGTCCTGAGCAGCTGCCTCCACCTCTGCCTCTGCCATGTACTTCCATTGCTGCTGGCCATCCCAAAGTGGACTGTGACCTTCTGAAACTGTGAATAAAACTAAATCTTTCCTCCCCTGAATTTGTGGATGTTGAGTATTGAGTCACAGCAACAAAGAAGTAACTAAGACAGTCCTGCATACAAAAGCAAGTAAATCCACCCTGCCTGTTTTAATTTTCTGTATCTTGTCTGTCATGTAGACAGAGACTCTGAGAACAGATCTACTCCGTATCACCAAAAAGCTCTAATTTGGTTAAATTACCTCTCTCAAGATTTCATGACCTGGAACAGAATGAGCAATGCAATTCTCTGGACATTGTGGAAATGACAGTGAGGAGTCCTTTGTTCAAAATTATCAAAATTTTAAAATGTCAAACAGTAAAGTATCATACTGACCAAGAAACTGTGTAAAGTTGCACACTTCATAGCACCCTGTAAAACTACCATGTCCATGTCAGATGCCACATGGCTGAGCCTGCTCAGGATCATTAAAACTATTGAACATGTGCACACACACACACACACACACACACACACACACACACACACACACAAAGCCTTGCACATATAACTGTTTATTGTATTACTCTTTATAATCCTATAGATTGCTCCTGATAAGATTTCTTTTTGTGTGTTCACAAACACTTAGGAAAAAAAAATGTGCCAGTGTTGCATAACTTTATGGTGGCATACTTGAAATAAACTAAATTGCATGCATGTAAAGTATAAAACTTGGCACTTTTTTAGTGCATAAAATAACAATCACCATAGTAAAGTAACACATACCTGTCATCCTCAAAAAATGTCTTGCGCTCATTCTCTTTTTCTTTCTATCCCAGCTGACCACTGATGTCTTGTCATTGCAGATGGCTTACAATTTCTAGAAGCAAGGACTGTGTACATTTGGGGTTATCTTTTTCCCATTCAGTATGATTTCAAAGTTTGCTGATATTGTCCTCAATAGTTCCTTTCCTTTAATTGCTCCTTAGCACTTGCTTTGATAAACTTTGTCATACGTTAATGGCTATCAAGATTGTTTCCATCGTTATGTACACATTTTGTATGCAGTGTTTTTTTTTCTTGGCAAACATCAAAAGAGAAATAGCGGGCTACTTATTCACTGCATATTAAATTTTGAAGAAGTAGACTATTTTCCCAAAGTGATTAAACAATTCTATTTTTTAAACAGCAATGTGTGAAGGTTCTGACAGTTCTTATGTTCAAAAAGTACATGTGTGTTTAGAGAAAACCAACTCATTCAATATTAGGTTCCCTTCTAATATTATTTTGAATTGATTTGTAGAGAACTTTGATTTTCATTTTTAAATTTTTATGATGAAAAATTTTTATATGCCCATCTTTCCCTCATCCAATTGTTGCCTTAATTTAGAGAGTTAAGGATTATACACATGGGCACACATACAAATGCACTAAGGAATAATACATCACAGGTATGAACTGTCATCCTATAAAATTGTCTTTTTTTAGGAATTGGAACTTACATCTGATATTTCTTAGGTTAATAAAATTATATCTAGGGAGTAATTTAGAGATTATTCAATTCTCAACGTCCTCATTTGGATCACTTCACAAGTGAAGAAACAGTGGCTGAATTAAATGACCTGCTCAAGGCAGTCAAAAAGTACAGAAGTAAATTAAATGCCGGAGGAATGGCACAGCGGTTGAAGTATTTGCCTTCGAAGTGCAAGGCCCAGAGGTAGATCCCTCAGCACTGCATAAAGCTGGACGTGGTGGTGCTCCCCTGTAATCTCAACACTCAGGAAGCTGAGGCAAGTGGATTGTCCCCAGTCCAAGGCCAGCCTGGGCTACACCAGTGAGTTCAGGACCAGCCTGGGCTATAGAGTGAGACCCTGTCTCAAAAAAAAAAAAAAAAAAAAAAAAAAGTTTTAAGAGATATAGATGAATTTTCTGTCCACCAATCCACATTTTTCTTATAAAATGTTATTTATATTTTAAATGAATAAAATACATTGTTAGTACTGAATTATAAAAGATTGCCACCGCTCCTTTTATGGAGGTATAATTTTATATTTTAATCATAAAAACACACTTTTAAATTAAAAGTGATGTCATTCTGATCCTAGTCTACTCTTAGAGTCCACATAAAATCTGATGTTAAGTTAAACAGATCAGGACTTATTAACAGTGCTTGACACAATTCAGTTAATTTTCTAATTTTATGTATTTTGAGTGAAAAAAAAACAGATTCATGCTTTTTTTTCTCACAGTTTATCCATCTTACCCTATTTGAGGTATCCTGATAGCACTTTTATCAGGGAAGTTTTGAATGAAGAAAGAGTAAAGGGAACTTAGGGAAGTCCAATTTTATTTGATAATAAGGAAGAGGCTGAGAGCTGTGGTTAAAATTGGATCTTTAAACTATCAGTGAATGCCAGTTTCCTATTTGTCTTCCCTTTATTGCAAGTAATTGAGAATTAGTCATGTTTGTTATTTTTAGCTTTCCCTGATCTTGTCTTGAAAAGGAAATAAAACTATAAAACAACTAAAGAAAAACTATAGAAAAATTTAAAAGTATTTTAGAAGTTAGTATCTATGGCTTAGCTTAGAAAAATTAAGAAACTGGGAAAAAGGATTGTTTTAAAACAAAAATTAAGTAGGCTTTGTTTCAACTGAACATTCAGTTCCATTTAGATAACAAATATTAGTCTACCTCATTGCAGAGAGCTACTTGCCACACATCCTAAATTAAATGTGCTGTTTGCAAAGAGTAGAACAGTGTGCACTTATTTTGGCAACAAGCTTTGGCTTCATGGAAGTTATTGCATGTACCCCAGCTACTATTTTTTTTTTCTCCTTGGCTCTGAAAAATGCTATTAGAAAACTACATTGTTCAAAAATAATTTAAATGCATTTAAAAATGTAATGGCCAGTAGGCTTTTTAAGTTCAACCTGAAGAGAAGAGAAATTCATATTTTGAGGATTTCTCTTTAAAAAATAACATTAGAACTATTTTTATAAGGATTTAAATTCATGCACCCCTTGCTAATTTGAAGGACATTTGAAGTTGACTTATAATGCATCAGTCATCCTTCAAAACCCATGCAATTAATAAACACAAACACAGAATTCCCTGAACAATATTATTTTGTCCACAGTTCATTTATGTGTGCTTATAGGAATTACTCATGCTAAACTGTGGTTCATCACATCCCTGGTAACAAAACAAATCATACCACCACACTTAAAAATGTCAATGTTTAATTCTAATTTCCTTTCAGATTCAGGTATTCGTTTGATTGCAAATACTTAGAGCTGTCAGGGATTTCATCTCAATAATGAGAAGGAAAGATGTTCTGTGTTAAGAGTCGCTATGCCTGTTAAGGTGCATCTTCATGACAAATTACTCTTTCCTCTGTTAGAGTGATCTCTCAATCTTTGCACAATTTAGCTTACCTAACTACAGGTCACCTAGAGATCAAAATCATCACCTTTTTTGTACTTAAACTAATTGCATATCCTGTGTCCCCATGACAGAGTTTGTTTGACTTTAACACAAATGAATTAACTATGTGACAAACCTCTCTCATTAAAAATAGGTAGAAAGTGCTCTTGGATAAATTATTTAGGAGAGAATATCTGTTACTCACAAGCATCCACAATATATTAGGGAAATGAAATGCCAGTTCTTTGTTCTTTCATTTTTGAATTTTCAAAATTGATTTTGTTTGTACATATAAAATATTGACAATTTAAATGAAAAGTAATTCAATTAGACAAGAAATATGGAAAATAATCTGCTATGATGACATAAGCATTAAAATTTAAAGATTGATAATAAGAAAATAACACTTTAAGTAGAGTCAATGTGATGAAGAAATTACCAAGGATCAGAGATGTCTCAGGATATAAGGTTTATAAAAGGATGAGGGAATGACAGATTTTAAAAACAAAATAAACTTTACTTGCCTTTTGGATATCAACAGATGTAATTCAATGTCCCTGCATTTTTCTCCCATTTCTATTTCTACTTTATTTTTCAGCCTTTATTTCCCTTAGACCTGTGATATGAGTCTCATTTGTATTCCCAGAGCCATCAGGCTTTTGTGACATAGGAATTAATTATAAATTATCTTTTAAAAATAGTTTCCGCTCACAAATATTAGCTTCTTTTCATAGGAAAGGTTTCTCAAGCTCATATTTACGACACATGTTCAGACTCCAGTTTGCCTCTGAAGAAATAAAGCAGCTCATTTAAGTGAGTATATTCTTCAAAATTACAAGATGAGTATGATGACTGCAGTGGTTTGGATCTAGAGTATCTATCCAAAACTTCAAGTATCCATGGGTAATGTGTGTTGTTGAGAGGTGGTGTCTAGCTGGAAGGGGCAGATGCCTGGGGCTTGACCTGGAGTGGTGTGTGCTGGCTCCACCCTTCATCTCTGACTTGCCTTGCCCCGCAACCCTCGCCATGCCTTGAAGACCTGTCTGTCTGCGCTACCATAGTGTATAAGGCACCATTGCTGTCTGCCCACATGTGCACTCTGACCTTCTGAAACTGAAACTGAAACTGAAACTGAAACTGAAAGAAATTTTTCCTTCCTTGAGTTGTGAATGTCGGGTATTCTGTCCCAGCAACAAGAAAGTAACTAAGCAAACATCTCTGTTTTGCAGCACTCCTGAGTGTATTATAATGCTCAATACTCCTGACTTACAAATGTTTACATCATTTATTTCAACCATCTCATTCTTTTTCATGCAGCCTCTTTGAGCATTTTATTGGATTGTCAATTATGATTTCTCTTTTACTTTCAAATTTTGATTTTCTTTTGACGCAAATTAGAAATATTCCAAGTTCCCCATCAAATTCATGTAAACTACTTGATTTTTTTCTTTTCATTTGTAAATTGCAAGGTTCCTGTTCCCTGAGGATTCACCAAGGTCATTCAAGTTTCACATTTTTAGAAAATATGTAAATTTATGACAGCTGACATGCTAATGAGTATTCTGTAGCATCTTCTGGTTCCTTCTTATCTTTCTCCAGTGTTTTTTTGAGAAGAATCACTGTGTCTTAAACAAGACTCAGGCAAAATACCCCCAATGAATATTTGCTCCTAATAAATGCTTGATTTTCTATGCTGATTCCCTCCCACACTCCTGAAATCTCGTAGGCTTTCCTCTTCAAAGTTTGGTATTGAATTGCCTCCTCAGGAGCCCTCTCCTCCAACTCCCAGATTCATTTCATTTCCAGACCCTTTCTGTCTTTCCATCTGTATTACTGTTATTATCTCCTGTCCTACTACGGATTATTTGTTAATTTGTCTGTTTATTCTTACTGTATTAGAATCTCAGATTCATGGGTCAAGGGAACAGGCCTCTTTTATTAGGGCTGCAAAGAACAGTACTTAGCATAGGTACTGTGCTCAGAAAGTGTTTGAACAGCAGAATTAGTTTGTTAATTTTAAGGTGCATTTCTTTCTTGATGCCCTTTGGCAATCACTGTAGTTAATCACTGGCTCCAAAGTTGTTTTTTTTTTTTTTTTCTCTTCCTGCTGTTTGTACTGGAATCTGCCCTTGACTTCGCATTCTCTTTGAACTGATACTTTGATTCTCTTCAGAATCAAAAATAACATGTGACCATTACATCAGACCTAATTTTTTCCACCAAAACATTTGAAAACAACTTGGATTTATTTATTGGAGTTTTATTTCCAAACACTTGCAGAACTCTAGAGCTCTATAATAACTAACCTTATGCTGAATGCCAGAGGACATGCACTAAGCTCTCATTTAGAATCTATTCATAATGCATTTTAAATATTCAGTAGAGACTCCTTAAACATGCAGCCCTAGTCTATTGAAAATGAATTTGTTAAAACCAGGAGATTGGATATTAATATCAGGCATTTGTATAAAGAGAGGTTTTGGCTAACCTTTCATAAACAAGACTGATGATGCGATTATGTACTGTTTGCTAGCCTGCTTATGCCCCCGGTTCTAATAATTGCAGTCCACCTGCTTAGTTTTATTCCTTTGTTTTCATTAAACATTCTTTTTAAAATTAATGTTTGGTTAATGTGCTCTAGTGAATATTAGTATAGAAATTACTGACATTTTAAAGATATTCCCAAAGTAAAATATATCTATAAAAATTAAATTCTGAAACTACTAGAATCGGAGGTTTAAATAAATTGATTTCTAGCTGTGGTGTCTGCATGCCTTTAACATCACACCCATTCTTGTTTTGAGATTCTGTGATTTAACAAGAGGGCATTTTGCCACAGAGGAGATATTTAATAATGTCTTTAGTCGTTTTAGTTGTCAGACGTAGAGGATATGAATGTGTCTAATGAATGGAATCTAAGAGACTGGTTAAACACCTCATAGTGCCTAGAATGGCCCTCCACCCCAAGGGATTTTTTTCTGTCTGAAATTTTAAATTTCGAGGTTGAGAAATTAAAACAGACAAACTAAGTTTTTAAATTTACTTTTAAATTTAAAAGGTACTTACAAGTGATATATTAAAACTTGTATCAGAAGAAAAAATAAGTGGTAAGTGTAATAAGGAGAAATCACAGGTGATGAAAAAAGAGATTGCATAGGACTTTGCTGGCCATTTAAAGAACATTTGGCTTTTGTTTTACATGAAATCGTTTGTCATTAAATACTATAGACTACAAGGAAAGATGTAAGTATTGTGTGTTCTAGCAAGATCTTTTTGGGCTGCTGTGGTGGAATTCTAAGATGTCCCCTGGCATTTCTTTCTGTTTGTTTGGCTAAACACTAGTCCACGTTGCGTTGTGAAGCAACTCTGCAGAGGTAGCTAAGGTTATAGGCTTGTGAATAAGATCATCACACAGTCACTGGCCTGAATCATCTATTCAATGGAGTCCTTACAGGTAGAGATGTTTCTGTACCTGAGGCCAGCTAGTAGATGAGACAGGAGAGGAAGGTGGGAGGATGAAAGCGTGAGACAGATGTTACACACTGTAATGGCTTTGATTTCAGAAGAGGGCTAAAAGGTGAGGAACGTGAAGGATTTCTAGAAGTTGAAATCCTTATTTAACAAAAAAACCAATAAGAAAACTGGGAATCTCAGACCTACACTGCAAGGCATGTCTGTCCTGTCTGATGTTGGGAGCATACTTTTATTCTAGAACTTTCAGAAAGGCATGCAGCTCTGTGCATCCCTTGATTTTGACATAAGCAGAGAATTTTCTGAGTCGTTCTCTACCTGGACTAAATTATGGAAACAGATAATAGCGAGTAGTTTTAGGTCACTTTTGTGATAAGTTATTTCACTGATGACAGTAAGCTAGCTTAGTTGTATTGAAAACTATAGAATCTAGGAAAGCAAGGGTAGAAACATGGAAAGTAGCTGGTAAACCAGCTTATTATCCTGGAAAAGGGATGCACGTGGCTGAACATCACTCGATACATGGTGGTAAAGGTGGAAAAGATAAAGAGCGGCTGGATTTTGGATCTGTTTGGAAAGCAGATTCAATGGCACATGTGAAGGGTTCATGTGGGTGCAACAGAGCACAGGGAAGTAACGTAGGTCTCGCCTCAGGGACAGCAAGAATTGTATTGCTGTGAACCAAGCTAAGCAAGCTTCAGCAGATTTTGGAGAAAAAAAATAATTGGCTTTGGAAGTGCTATTGAGTGGTTTTGTTAGTCATTCTGTTGGAAATACTTAGAAAGTCATTGAAGTCTGGAGTTCAGAGGGTAGATATATATTTTTAATCAATGTCTAAGTGGCATAAAAAGCCATGAGATCACCATGGAAGCAGGTATGCAGAGAGGAAGGCTAGGCGAAAGGATTCATCCTTGGGAATCTCCAAAGCGTGCAGGTCAGGGAGATAAGAAGGCACCAGAAGTCACCTCGGTGCTGACAGCAAAAGACAAGGGAATACAGTAATGAACATAGCTGGGTGATTATTAGAAAATGTTTTGCATACTTTAAAATTTTTGTTCTGAGCTCATGTATGTGTGTGAAACAAATAAAAAAATGCAATGTACAGTGAAGTCATCTAGCCCTAAGTGAAAAAAAGGTCAAACACAATCTTTAATAAAGAAAGGAAATTTTAATTTTGTAATTTTTAAATTTCTAGTCATTTTGTAAGCATATTAATTGAGGATTTGACCACTGAAAATTAAAAAAAGAAAGCATAGTTAAAAGTCTAATGAGCTTCAAAATCCATCTAATTAATTTCCTTTTTCTGTCAGCCGTCCAAAATGTTAATTTTGCCTTCTCTCCATCAGTGTGAAATTTTAACATTCTGCCAAGTCAAAACAAACCTGGTAGATATTAATGAGAGAAACCATAGGATTTGAGACAAATGTTGGGTTTTTCTTTTATAAAATGGTTAATTATCTTCTACCTATTTATGTTATCTGTCCTTACCACGCTAAGCATCATGATCATCTTCTTGGTGAGGTATAAGAGTTTTATCTTCAGTTGTTCCAGGACCAGGGAAAGCAGACATTGAATACACAGACCTCCTGGTCCCTTCCTACTGTCACTGCACTCAGGAAATTACATGAGTCCTTCTTTGTACTGTACCCATGGGTATTAACCAAAGGGCATGTGTTCTGATTCAAGATGAAACCATGTGCCATTCCTACAGTTTTGTTGTCTCTTTGATCACCCGGGGATATAAGACAGAAATATGTCATCCCAAATATCACCCAACAATTTGGCAATGGTGTCATTATATTGCATTTATCATGGAAAGTTGTAACCTAAATTATAGAGGTTTTTAATGATAAGTAACAGATTATTTCAGCACTACATGCTTTGTCTCCTCCTGCACTCCAATAGTAAAAAACATATATTTTTTTCTTCTGTTTCTTGAAGGACGTACTCGGTCACACTGTACAGTCTTAGGAAGTGTTACTAACTCACCTTTCTAACAGCCATGTAGATATTTATTTATCTTCGTATGTATTGCTGAAATCATCCAGAGGAATTTTTTGGGCAAAGCATTTGGCCGAAAGAATTGGTAATGAATAAGCCAATGAAGGTGGTCAGTTATGGATCAACTCATAGGAGAAGTGATGGTTTGTTAGCAATGATGTTTTCTTGGGGTAAGTTGGGAATGAGACCTTATTCACAGCTATGTAATCTTGAAACAAAGACTGTCTTTTTTCAGAATTTTATTGTAGTAAAAAAATCATGTGACATAAAATTTAATGTGATTTTTTGTAAATATATGAATTCCAAATTCTGTAACCACACTAAATAATCACTTCCTGCATTAAATATCTTCATTCCAGTTACAGGTTTAGATTTTCTTGCTTTTGTCACTTAATATCACAGAGCACAAATATTTTCTTTCGTGGATGGTATTGGAGCCCATGGCAAATGGGCAATAATGGCTCTTACATACACAGAAACTTTTGGTTGTCTGCAACAGCACTTTTTCTAGACCAAGGGTAAATTTTGTTGAAGGCTGTTTATTCACAGACCTGGGATGGGAGTGATTTTGGGATGGTTCAAACACATTACCTTTGTCTTGAATTTTATTTTTATTATTGTTGCACTGTAATACATAATTGAATAATTCTAAACTCATTGTAATGCAAAATAAGTTTTCTTTTCTTTTCTTTTCTTTTCTTTTCTTTCTTTTTCTTTCTTTCTTTTTTTTTTTTTTTTGTAGCCAGACTGCCTCATCTGGAGGTGGTGGGGGAGACTAACACTGGAAGTGTGCTGTTGCTTATGTCTAGTTTACTCTGCAATCTAGTTTTGGTGGCTGTCACTATCGTAAGCCCTGTTCACACAGATGGAAATGTTGGAACAAAAGCAGCCTTCTCAGTGTTTTTGTTTTACTTTCATGATGTTGTGCCTCAGCTTCAATCCAGAACGTATGGGGATTCAAAGTTACCTTAAACATGCTTTTAAGATCACCATTGTGTGTGATCTCAAAGAATTCATCTCCTTTTAGCACAGACAAAGTCCATTCACCTGACTTAGCTATAAATGAGTTGTGAACTCATTCCTTACAAGTTTTGTAGTCATTTGTGGTTGGGAAGTCATGTTCTAATTGTCTTGAAATCTAACACAGCAGATCGTGTGCTGGCTCGAGGAAAGGATGCTCTGGCTCATCCTCTTTCAAAATCTCTGTTAATGTTTAGGACATGTCAAATCTCTAATGTTTACCTGTCAATCTCATAATTCCAGTTTGGTTTTGAATGCAGCTACCTTGTCTACCCAGTTAAACACAATTGCCATACTCGCTTGAAGTGACAGATTAAGTCGGTTGAGCAGATTGAATAGGTCACACAAGGAAGCAAGTTTTGCAATCTATTTCATGCCACTAAAATGTGCTGCCTGTGATGATTGTGTTCTAAAATGCTTCTTATAAATTGCAAACTCTGGCCTGTGATCTACTTTTAGAAACTTCCATACATAACAGAAGATATGTTTGTTGTGTGTCCATCTCCATACTGAGCTGTATTAATGGATGTGAATTAAAGGCACATACTTTAATGAGGTTCATAACTATAATTGTATTAATTAAAACATTACACTTACATACCATTTTTGGCTAGCCAGGATTTCTGTATGGTTGAAACAGTGCCTGAAGTCACATTTAGAAAAAATCTTGTTGACCTGCATAGTAAAACCAGAAAGCCACCCAGGAGTGGCAGCTGTGCCATCTACGTGTGTAAGGAAAAACAACAAACAAACCCAAACAGTTCAGTTTTCCTTTATGTAATCATTCAAGACTAGAATTGTTCTGCAGCTGTGGTGACAGTTGGTAAGAAAAATGTACCCAACATGGCCTCATGTGTATCCTCCTAAAAATATTAACACAGAGATTATTGCCCTGACAGAGTCAGTAGACTTGTCAGTCCATTTTATGTATGGAGTCTAACCATCGTGGCTCAATGTCCTCTGCTGTTTCATCAATTTGTCTAGTTATAAAGCTCCCACCTGTCCTAGAGTTTTATGACACATGTCCCTGGCAGCAGGCAATACTAGCTCTTTACCAATATGAAAAGGCTTCTCAGCTCCAGCAATGTGATTAGCCATCAAGAGTGATGTTCTCGGTGCAGACACGTTTGATGAAGTGGTGGCCTTCGATAGTTGTTTCTTTTCTTCATGTTCATTTTTTTCTTTTGAAAAGCTGCAAGCCTTGCCTTTAGCACAGAAAGCTTGGAATCTGTGTAGGAAAGCAGTTTGGATGGTTACATGGCTTTATTGGAGTACCAGGTGGTACATTTTATTCAAAGTGGACTTGAAGAATCTGTATCACTTGCTGTAATGAGCCCATCGTGTAAGAAAGACTCTTGGTGTTTTTTTATTTATTTATTTTTTTAAATGCAGCTTTCCTTTTGTTGACAGTTTTCTTCTGTCCCATCATCGGGTCATTTTCCTTTGCAGGAAGCTCTCCAGGGACATTTGTGGTTTACACGTTTACACTGTGATGGAGACGAGGGTGCAGGATGGGGTTAAGGGCGAACAGAAGCAGCAATTCACATAGTGGGCAGGCTCCTCGGGACCGAAGTGAGTGTAGTTTCCAGCCATAAAGCCCGACATCGGACACAGCTATACAAATGAAGTATTTAGAGTCACTTACCATTACACCGCCTGCAGCCAGATGAACCTCCTTTCTCAGTTGCCACTCACTGGGAGGTTTCTGATATGAGCCTGAAAGCAATTGATTTATTACCATCCCTTTGATGTCAAGATTCTCTGCTAATGTTAATATACATTTGCTGCTGCTCCTAAGAGCCGGCGTTATTGTCTCAGCTCCATCTAAGATCATCAGGTATCACAACAGAAACTTTTTTGTTTCAGACACAGCGTCTCCCTCTATACTCCAAGCTCATCTTGAACTCACTAATAGCTCTCCACCTCCCGGCCCCGTGGGTCCTAAACTCACAGAAATCCTCTTGCCTCTGCCTCCCAATTTGCTGAAATTACAGACATATGCCACCATGCCTGCCTAATAGATTCTTATAAAAAAGAATGTAATCAAGATTTCTCACATGCAACCACTGTCCTGAGAGAAGTCGGCGCCCAGGCAGTAGAGGAATGATGGAGCGTGGTTGTGAACGCAGGTGAAGCTGTTCTTATTTGTGGGCTGCTCACCTCCCGTGTGGCCTGATTCTAGACAGACCGTGGGCTGTCCCGGGATGTGGTCAGGAGGTGAGGGGGCATTGGTCTGAAAAACCAAGTAGGCATGAAATTTGGAAATCCTTTTCAGGACCATTAGTATATTCTAGTTATCCAGTTATTCCAGTTATCCAGTGATCACTAACACACCTGTATTTCACGTACTGTAGCAAACCAAAGTGGAAGGATGTCTACAGGTACACATAAGTGCATGTGCCCATAAGTTATGCCCACACACACAAATGCCATTTGATCTTTGTTCTGGTGATCTATTTCTTTTAGATACTCCTAGTAGATATTCTCTGATATAGCATTCTATGTTATCCTGATGAAGAAGAAAAGAAAGAAAAAAGTGAGGAAGAGAAGTAAGAAGAAAGAGAAAGCAACAACATATTCTACTCTACCTATGAAAGCAAGAAGTCATGTGACCCTTTAAAGAATTATGTCAATTTGAAGGCATTGGGGAGCATGCAGTTAATCCAAAGGGCAGAGATTTGAATATGAGCAATTGCTATATACACCAGTAAATGAATGAAGACCTACACTAGATATCGGTGGTCTCACCAATAGACTGGCAGCTTGAACTAAATAAAATGTAAGGCAGATGACAGATTAGTACAGTTTCTTCTGCTGGGCGAGCTTTGATCACCACTATCACTAGATATTGCTCTCCAATATAAATTCACTCCTCTCTTCACTCATCCCATTGCAGATTTGCCCCACTCGTCAGCTCTTCAGAATTACTTTTGGACGTCAATCTGTGTTGCAGACTCCCACCAGCTGTCCTACTGTCCAGACCAGTGACCTTGGACTGGTGTGCTTCCATCTTCATGTTTGAAGAACTCCTGGAGCCTCTGGCTCTCCAACATGCAAGTGGCCATTTTCAATTCTCTTCTGACTCTGTAAGTTGTCCTAAAATCCCATATATACTCTATTAATTCTCTTTTCCCAAGAACGCTCACTAATGCAGGCCGTGAAGACTTCCTTAGTGAATCTGCGGTAGACTGGCCATCCTCCAGCAGACTCAGTGATTACCCTAGTCATCTCAGCAAAACCTTTTTTTTTTCCCCAGCCCACAAGAGTCTTTGCATCTTATGAGCTTTCACCATGTTTGGTGAGCTTCTAATTATCTGTGCTGCTTTGTCTGTTTTGGTATGTAGAGAGTAACATGGGTTATTATTGAGTTAATAATGTAAATTAAATATTGCTGGAAGGAATCTAACTATTAAATAGGCAACATCTTTTTATTAGTGTATAGTAAAGTCAAAGGATAAAATAAAAACATGCTAATTTTCTCTCAAACTAATTCCCTAACCTGTTTGATACTTTATTTCTTGCTGGAAATCCTGTCTTTCATGGAAATTTTATAAAAAATATTTGCAATAATAGATTCTCATTTTGGCCAGTTTAAAGACCGAGCAATCCCTTATAAATCAAGCCAGGCAACACTTGATTTAATTTGGTTGCTTGGAAGTTAACCAAACTCATTTATAAGTGTCATTCATCCTTTTGTTAATCCATTTTACCGACAGGCTTTGAAAAGAACAAGAGACATTTCATCACTGAGTCACCTGTGGGCCATATTGTGTACTAATTGGAAACAGGGCTTGCCATGATTGTGATATTAAAAAGTAAAGAGGGGTCTTTTGTTTTAATATATTCTTTTTATTTCTTCTTAGCTCTGACATTCCAAGGGATCACTCTATGTCTTTTGAAAACAAGGCTCAGCCACTAGTACAAAACTCAATAGCCAACCAAATATCCACTGCAGTTAAAGTAAACAGCAATCCCACTTTTATTTTCCCTTTTATTATGTGAGATAAATAGTATATTTATAGCAATGGATGAAATCTGGAATAGGAGACAGAGTATCATACCGAGAAAAGCCCAGTGTAGAATTTGTGGATAGCTTTCTAATGGCTATGGACTGGTTTGAAGATAATGAAAATTTTCCTTGTGTTAAGACTGAATAATTTTGAATATTATGCTCAAATCTTTAATAAACTTCATTAGTGGAATATAGTTTGCCACTAACTCTTCTTATCATGATTCATTTCGCAGGCTTATTTGCCTGAACATGAAGTATATATGGAAAGATTTTCCCTAGATGATTTTTTTTTTTGCAAAATGGTTATTGCTTTAATCAAAATAACTGTCTCAGGTTAACTTACAGAAAGAATTACACATCTACTCAAAGTTGTCACATTGTCAGCTTGATTCATTCACTCATTCAAAAGTATTTATTGCATGTCTACTGTGTGCTACTATTTCAACACATTAAACCTAGCAATCTCAGAATACATTAGTATCTACATAATAGTACATCATGAAAGAAAATTAAAAATTTGTGGAATGTTAGATGGTTATAAAAACATGAAGATAAGCAACTCTCAGAATAGAGATGGGGAGAACTGGTGGATGTACTTTTAAAGTGAAGTGGTCAGGGGATGCTTCATTGAGAAAGTCGCACTAATGAGAACAATGAAGCTGGCAGAAGACTGAGCCCTGTTGACATACGATTGAGAGATCATTAAAACCAGAGAGCAAAGACTTCATCTGTGATTCATATGATGTGTTGGGTATGAGTAAGAAAGCTTACTGGATGGAGCAAAGTGAACTAAAGTATGGTAGTAAAAGGTAAATGAGAATCCAAGCCTGTAGTTCAGTGTGATAACTGGAGTTTATCCAGGCCAAAGTGGGAGCTCTTACAAGGTTTTGAATCAGAAGAATGGCATGACTTGTTCCACTTGTTGGCAATATCTGCAAGATTATTGTCAGGATTGACACAGGGAAGCCAGAGCAGATTTAGGAAGGCCTGTCTACGTCCGATTGTTTGTTAGCGCATTCATACAGCAAATGCATATTGGACATTGCACAAATGCACACAGGCGGTGTTTTTGCCCAGGAGAAAATATAAGTTAAATTTTCTCTAGTTTTTACAAAAATTATCTTAATTGTATATGCAAGACGAGTCCTAGAAAAGATACCTTTTTTATTTAGATGGAGAATTTCTATCCTGTTAAGTTAAATTCATTGATCTGTAATAACACAGAAAACAAAATCTGAAACAACAGGTTCTAAAGTTGGTTGTTCCTTCAAAAGAGGAAGAATATTAGGATCAATCATCTTATATTGGGTTTTTAGGAATATACTTGTAATAAAACTGGCACATGTTTTATTTCTGCTCTTTGAGAATTTTGAAAATGTGAATAGCAGTGCTTCATATCTTATCCAAAAGAAAAGAGAGTGAGTGAGAGCAGAGTGCAAACAACTGTTCTCTGAGCAGGTTATCAGAAATTACTCCAAGAATATTGAAAAAACTTACAAAGATTTTCATTAATAAAAATATTTATATGCATTCTGAAATGCAAAGGAATAGGTTTACCTTGTATTGCATAAGCTCATGTCTGTTCAGTACCCTGTTTAATTGTTCTCCTAAAGAGTTTAGAATCAATTGTGCTATTTTTACATGTTTTCAATATGCATTAAAAAGATTTCCTGTTGAACAGAATCAATAAATAAGCCTTTGTACATAATTTTTGCTTCAATTAAAGATGCTGAAGGCCACATATCACTTTGATTCAGATTCTTTTTGTGAACTGTTCTGTACTTCTGATAAGTTTTCAGCTCAGTTTTACATGTGACAACCATCCACTTGACTTGTTCCTTTATGAAGACATAAAAGCATTACTAAATGCACGATTGAAACATTTGGTAAATTTGGTAAGTTTGGTAAATTTGCAATTTACCAAAATCCCTGTAGGCATAATGAGATTTGCTAATAGATATTTTCATAACTCTATAATTATTAGACTGAAATTGATCAAATTTTCCTGGGTCACATAAATATTTATTTAAAAATAATAAAATTATGTTAACACTACTATACAAAATAGTAATGAAATATTTTTCTGAAATAATGATAGCAGAGAGATTGCAACTCTGGTGAAGAAAATGAATTTTTGACTTCTATGGAGGCAAAATTTTTGCATTAGTAATATTTCCACTGCTTTCAAAAAACACTACTGGAAATTGTTTCAGTCTATGAATGCTTTTCCCAGTGTTATTAAAATGCTCATTATTCACAGGAGGTGAACTCTCTTACTTTTTGTAGTATCTTATCTTCTCCAGTCCCAAGTTTTCATTGAAATCCTTTGTATCCCAGGAGGCAATGTTCTTTCATTCTACTGCTGAAACAAGAAATGGGAAAGTTATGTGTTTCCTCTATTTGCCCTCATCAAAGAAAAAAGTGTTCAAAACCCTTTCCTGAAACTGTCTTTCTTATGTGTACTATGCAATGAAAATGTTGATTACTTCTGTCTAGTTGGCTTTCTTTATTACTCCCAGATAGAACAGACACACAAAGACAAACAAAAACTCAAAAAACAATGTTTTCACATATACGAATTGTAGAGCAGAGGAGTAACTCAAATAAGGTGGTTGTTTTGTCCTGCCTATTACTTTTCCTCTTGAGGCTTCTTATTTTTTATCTGGATCTTCTTTCCACTTCTCTAAATACAGAATTTCTGAATTTTCCATTCTGGTGTACGGTAAATTCTGATTTGCTACATAACATCAATTTTGACTTAAAAATCTATTTAGTGTGAGATACAGACAAGAAAAGGTTCGGTGATAACAAATTTCTATGAAGAAATACGATTTGTTTTCATTTTCATGATTTCTAGATCTTGATGTTTTGGTGACTTTCTGTGAGCTCTTTTTTTGCTCCAGTGTTATACAGGAACTTTGTTAGTGTTAGTTAATTTCCTCAGCAATGTGAAGGTGTTGATGAAACCAGTTGGAGAAGGAAAGCATTTGAGTAAGAGTGAAACCTGTACACATGCACGGGTTCCAGAGAACCTTGTGCATTGAGACCCATAAGTCATCGGGGATGGCTGATACCATGACTTTGCTCAACTGCGAGAGGAACTGAGTTTTACTGAGCCATAAAGGGAGGGCTTTCTGCTTGACATGGGGGTTGGGATTTTATCTTGAAGGCTGTAGGGAGGCAATGAAGGATTTTATTGTGTCTGCTGTTGATTTTCAAAATCTGATGGGTTCAATTTTTCTTCGGAGTTTGAAAACAAAGCTCTCCAAAGCTCTACTTGAGGATACAAATCAAACCCAATGGTCTTAAATCAGTAGGGATAAAACATATATAAAAACTTGTCAAAACTAAATGAGGATGAAGGTTGGTCAGGGAAATTCTTCCTCGAGATGTTTCTACACTTTCAAAGTTATCTCAGATTTTCAGGCTCTATTGAATATGGATAAAATATTTTAGTAATTTTTTAACCTAAGAATTAAAAAGATATTCTCAGAAGTAGATAACTTCATTTTCAAATTTATTACCAATAGTACATTTATAAATATTATTTTATGAAAAATTAATTCATGAAAAAAATATACAGTCACCAAACTTATAACTTAGATCTCATATCATTCCTATGTAGACATCTTTTAAATAATGATATTAATAAAATTCAATGTTTTTTAAAACTAGGCATTATTTTTAAAATGCAACTGAAGGATTTCAGATTAAATCTCTTACACTTATTAAATTATGTCTACATTTTAGAAGCATTAAAATTCAGTTATCTCAAAACTTGCGAATACAGCAACATGTGAGGTAAATTATTAGAAAATACACATCAAAAATCAGATTCCTTTCCCAAATAGTCTCTACTTTTAAAATTGAAACTAGAAAATTCCTATAAGAATAAAATTTTTTAAAAGTCACCTCTAGCAGTTCTTTGCCTCTTTTCTCACCTTTTAAATGATTTTTTTGCAAAAAAAATATATAATGAAAAACATGGAAAAGCACTGTGTTTTTTTTTTTTTGAAATTATTATCCTACAATTGGCTGTTTGTGGGAAGCTAAAAAGCTTTAAAATACATAGATGACGAGTTTGGTAGAGTGACCTAAGAGGAAGGAGAAGCAACTAGATTTCACCTTTGTGCCCAAGACAACACATATACTGTGTTTGGTGCCACTGGATCTACACATGTGACTATAATGTGGCAACTAGCCAAAACAGCTGACAAGCAAATAAAAGTCACAAATTTTAATGATCAGAAAATTAGGAGCATGTGAGAATTTCAACAGTAAAAGAATCTAAAGGAAATTTCTATAGAGTCCCCAAATTTACACTCCAGAGAAATCCTGAGAAGTTATATACAGAAATTCTACATATAAATATACATAAATAAATATACAAATGCATGCATATATATGTGCACATACATATATATTCCACACATAAATTTAAATATAGTATGTGATAAAAATTATAGATTCATATAAATTAATTTCACAAATGATAATTCATATTGCATTTAATTTACCTTTGGTTCCAGGTGAATCACCAGGGAGAACAACTTTAGTGAATAAAAGGAAAGGAAGAAAGGCCTTGCGCTTCTTCTGAGAGAGCTCCAGCTTTGGCCTCTGCCCAAATTCACTCATGTCTTGGCCTTTGGTTCTGGACCTCGGTTTCCAGCAGAGACTCGCCCCTGCTATCGCCACCACTTCTGGACATGGCTGTGGAGGTCAGGCTCTTTTCAGTCTTTGAATCTCATCCTCTTCCCTCTACGGCACGTACTCACCCTGGCTGTTCCTCTGGTCTGTGGTTGGCATTCTTCCATGCTTGTGCCTGAGCAGCTGCTGAATCCTCCAGCTCTCACATGTGCAGATGGCCATTTTGGACTCTCCTGACTTTAAAAACTGACCCAGTAAATCTATGAATATATAAGTATATATAAATAGATAGATAGATAGATGTAATTACTTATAAGGAACCTTTAAATGTAATTATAAATTATAGACACTTTTTGACTATTTATTAGTAATTCTAGCATGAAGAGTGGACAAATTGGACGACATAATGAGAGTGGTGATTTCTACATACATAGAAAGGTGAGAGTCAAGTTGAGTTGGTATTTCTTATGCTCTTTTTGTTTTATTTTGGCCAGTTTATCTGAGATGTAACTCTAAGTTCTGAATGAACAAACACAAAATGAATGGTTCTCCTTGCCAGGGTCAAGTTAAAGTGTTCCAGACAGGCACAGTAGAACCCTCAACTTCAAAGAACAGAGGTCTTCATGGCATAGCACTGACGAAGAACCACCGAGGGAAGGAGACATCCCCCAAAGTAATCTCAAAAATTCTGAAGATTATTCTGGTCAAAATGCTCATCAGTCATAGAATGAAAATTCAGTTTGGAGCAAAAAATCTCCTCATATCAAATTATAATTTATCACCTTCCTTAATATATGAATAATAGTAGCTATTTTAAGTTTAAAACATGTTTTAATAATTAGCCTTCTGAACTTCTAGAAGCCATCAAATATAACTAAAACTTTTGTTCTTTTTGAAATTTTTAGTGAATCACAGCTAAGTTATAAAAAATTAAAATACTCTTTTTAATCAATGCCTAGTAGTGAAACTATAATGCTAAAAATACAGTGAAATTATTATAGATCTGTTTTATACATTTCTCTCTTTTTTATACATGCAAATATTTTTAGTCTTTTTCTAAGCTTTATCAGAAATTTCTCCAAATCCTGACAGGAAAGTGACTCAAACTGTCCTTGGCACTTTATCTTTTTATGCTTTATAGCACTATTAGAAACTAAATGATGAAGTTGTAAATTAATGTGGAACCTGTATTCCAAAGAATAGCTAGCCTTAATGACTGACAGAACAGAGGCAAATCATAAACAGAACCTGTTGAAATGTTGACAAATATGTAGTATAAGAAACACTGTGTAATAGAAGCCTATTTCTTAACTAATAATTATTAACTGATTCACCAATTTTTATTGATAAACTGATTGTTTTCTAACTTTGAAGTTTAAGATTTAGGTAATATTCCTGATTCTTGTTTACTCGTCAACCATATTTCTTTAGTGATATTAGATAGTGGATTCAAATGTAATTAAAATGTAGTTTCTGCCTTCATGACATTCAAAGAGAAGAGAGAGAGAGAATTATAATATTTATGTCTTGAACATTTGTTCGTTGAGGAAGAGAAATATAATGGTCATTTTTTGTGATGTCTTTAAGGTGTGACTGAATTGTAGGGTCCCATTGACATCCACAACTGAGAGGATGTTGGGTTAATGGGGAAATTTATTCCATGAAAGTGTTCTTTGAGCTACGTGGGCTATCAGTGACCCCCTACTATGAAGTCCGAGCATTGACTCAGTCATTAATTTATTGGAATATTACTGTGTAGCCCAGGAGGAAAACTTTAGACGCTTTTGGTCTCAGGCTACATTTCCATTGTCCCCAGATATTCAACTAGGCAAGCCTGATACGACTTCCTGCAAATTCCATTCCACTTGGTATTCTCATTATTTTTCTTCTCATTTATCATGGTTTTTTTTTCCACCTCTGAGATAAAATTTTCTGCTCCAGAAGAACTTTTTTTGGCTTCATCACTTTTTTGTATCTATCTTAAGACAAGGAGATCCCAAGTACTTTCCCTTTGGAGATCAATGGAAATAGGGAAATACGTTAAAAATATTGTGAAACAACAATTTAATCATGATACAAAGAAGAAATAATGCCAGATGGTCACCAAATAGAATAGTAAAGGAACCAGAAAGAACCACAAAGTAGACTTTATTTTTCTTGGCGTTTGAAGGGAAAATCCGTGCTTTTTCTGGAAAATAGAAAAAAAGATTTATGCAAGATGCATGTTGCATGTATCTCATAAAAAAGAAATGCAAAAACCACTTTGCCTATTCTTAAGAGAAACTGGACGGAAGGAATCACAATGGTGTGAAATAAGGTCCACATGAAGAACAAGAGAGACAAAGTCAGGCAGATGGAGACGTCGACTCAGTAGTGAATGTGAACAAGGCTAGAAGGGAACGCAGTGAAGCTCATATAGAAGAACTACAGGTTGACATTAGGGATCTCATTTCTCATTTAGAGCTTCCAGAGGAAGAGGGAGGGCTCAGCTCGTGGTTCTGGAGCACTAGAAATTCTAAAAATCTCTTATAACATAGTCATTTTATTTCCTCTGCTCAACCATGAGGAACTAATAAATTCATGGAATTACCAAGTAGTAGCGCACTCCTGTTGCTTAGCCCATAGAGGGTTTTCTATACAGTGAAAATTCTTTTAGAAAAAAGTGATATATAAGTAAGCTCCACCCTGCCTTTATTTTGGGTTTTGTGACCCACACCTTATTAGTTACCTGAAGCAGGCCACGTCATTTTTATTTTTCTTTCTCTTTCATTTCTGAGAAATCTGAACTTGCAAAATTATTCCTCTTTGAAACATACAAACACCTTCCTAGCATTTTAAGTTTTCTCGGATGCATCATGTCAATTTGTCCAGCTTTCATGGAATTGAGAGTTGAAATTTATCATTCTCTAAAATTTCCTGTAAAGTTTCAGTGATTCATGGAGAAAAATGGGCTTGTAAACCAGCTCCTTAAATGTGACCACTTGAGAAGAGACTTTTACTATTAAGGAAAAAGGAAATCATTTTTTAATCTTGCTCTCTTTATGTTATAAAATCTAAATAGGTATTACTACTAGAAGATATCTGAAAAAGGGAACATTCCATAGAAAAAAAGAACAGGTTGTGGTCTGCCTATTTGGACAATCAGATCTACAGAATTTAGGTATATCAAAAATAATTCTTAAATTTTTTTCATTTTATTTTACCATATAAATTCTTCCAAATTGCTTTATTAAAAGTTTTCTAGTTACTAAAGTGGAAAATATTTGCATATCCTAGCAGCTATTATTATGTCCCCAGCTGTAAAATTTTGTGCTTAGAAGTGGTGTATGGACCTCTACATTATTGTGTGTATGTGTGTGTGTGTGTGTGTGTGTGTGTGTGTGTGTGCGTGTGCGTGTGTGTGTGTGTGTGTGTGTGTGTGTGTGTGTGTGTGATGGCTGACACCTTAAAACAGAACCGTGCGCTGACTTATGAAAATCTGTACACCAAAATAGTGCAGGACATTTGCTTTACATTCGACGTTGCTCAAGACATCTTGTCTTTGCTTCTTGTTAATTTTGTCAGAGAGATGTTAGTATTTGCACAGTTGTGTTCATGCCCGTGTGTAAATTAAAAGACATATGCATGTCAAAAGCTGATTTATTATATAACATGTAGTAAAGAGGTAATAGTTTAAAAATTGACATTAACAATTCGATACATTAAGGGTTTTACAAATGAGAATAGTTGGCTTTTAAGTACATTAATTATTGTTTCTTGTTTCTTTTCTAGAATGTCTTTTTTTCCCCCTTACACACTTCATGTATGATGCTGAACAAGCATATAAAGACAAGAAATGAGTGACCAGTGTTTGGTTACTGTTTGGTGATTAAGTTCAGCTTTATATGTAAGAAAAGTTTCGTCATATTTTTATTGTCTTATGTTAGTGAATTTTATTCTATAAAGTTTGCCTCTCCTCTCTTCACGTCTGTGTTCTCAGATGAGCCAGAAAAAGTGATTGCAAACTGTCCCGCTGGATCTTCCTAGCAATCTAACTAAGTAAACATCTCCACCTCCCTGTGAGAGGCCTGGGGACAGGAAGGGAGGAGGAATGACTTGGTCAGGGTCACAAAATACCTTATCTCCCAATGAGACTCAGAGACTGGAAAATAGGAATCTTTCAAATACTGTTCTTCAGATTCAGTTTACAACCATGTTGGCAACATTTATTTTATTTTATGTAAAGCCAATAAATAGATTTTTAATATGTATTCAAAACCAGATAAGGGCATTTACATGGTCTGCCAACAATTTGGCTCCTGGAATTTCAAACCAAACCCATATCAAAACATGGACATTTTAGATCAGTGATTGCCAAGACAACTTGAGAACTCTGATAAATATATTTAATAAATGTGCTTTAGTCTGTAACTTTCTGTGTCTGGGAAGGACTCTAAGAGATTGTTCGTATGAATTCAGTGTGCCTTTGGGAGAAAGGGGGAAGGCAGAGCGATAGGTTTCTATCGAGTTGAAGTGGAGGAGTAAGACAATGTTATAGCGCTTCAATTAATTGTGTAATTATTTCATTCAAGAAATTCCTTGCTTTACATTAAAATGTCTAATTATGCAAAAAACAGGAAATTATTTTTAACCTACCATATTATCTTCTTAAGGCTCACTTTCATAATATTTAAGTCATTTTTGTTTCCATCAGTGTGCAGAGAAAGTGTGAATCTTTGCTCCTTGGGGCACAGGATTTCTTTCTTCTTTGCAACTTAGTAATTATTAACCTTCTTTGATTCATTTGTAGTGTAATGATCACCATGTATAAGCCAATGAATGCTGGAGATAATTTAAGTAGAAACAACCATTGGTAAATATATTAGTCTATTTTTCCTTTCTCAAATCAAAATGTTTTTCAACCAGTCTCTATATATAATTATCTAACACAATATACCAAAAATGACAACATTTTAGACTTTCTGAATTAAATCCTAAGAACCATATGTTTTTCTGAGAATTTGAATGACTTTCACATGAGCCAGGCACTTTATATCTTCTAAACCTAGAAAATAAATGGAAGAAATATGCTGATTCTTCCCTTTGCATTAATACTTTCATACAAGAGCCTGTTTTAAGGATACGCTCCAGTCAATTTCTTTTATTCAATTGCATTATTTCGTAGTTCCCTTAGAATCACAGTTTGATTTTAAAAAATTCAAAATTGCTTTTCCTTCTTTTTTCTTCTTAATGTTAAGGTTTCAAAGCATACCGCAACTCACATTTTAGTAATAGGGTCACTGTTGTAAAATAATTAACGCTCAAGAGGTATTTGATGATAACGATGTGCTCAGAGTCTGGGAGCAGCTACTTATCAGTGAAATGCAATGTTGCTTAGGGTTGTTTGCATTTGTCAATTTGCATTCTGCCCATACATATTTCGATTTTTCAGATCTCAGAACAGAAATGGTCATATGCTCTTTCATGGCATATTAAGCTTTCATAGAAATATATCAAACAAAATATCCTTTAAAAAAGGCAGACCTTTCATACTTTTGGTATGAATGAATTTTTAGGTAATAATTATCATTTTGACCTTTATGTGATGAAGAACAGACCCTGCTCAAAACTAGAACTGCAGGTCATTTTGTCCCGACATGTGAGAGGATTATGTGTGAAAGATCTTTAAGTAAGAGGATTGCTTGGCTGCTTTCATCTCAATGGAAAATGTCCTCAGATGTGACAGGTTGTGTTGAATTTAGCTTTGAAGAGGCAAAAATGCAGAACACGGGACTTGTCTACTTATTTCTTTGGATTTTAAGTAACCATACACAGCATTATAATTAGAGGGAGCAGACTTTTTGAAAATGCAAATATTAATGAGAAAACATGAAAAGGTCCCAAGAGAGAGAACCACTTTACTTACATAAAAAGAGAATATTTCAGAAAGTACTTGGCCTCTAGAAAAGATATGGGAATATAGGCATGATTATTATGACATTATTATAACCAACTGGAATTTGTATAGATTTTTGCATAAATTCTTTTTTCCCTTCTCCTTTCTTTGTTTAAGTGCTTGCAAAGTAAATGATAGTCATTTGAAAGCAAACATTTAGCACTTCAGCTACTCACAAATATATTTTATATTTGTCTCAGATTTAAAGACACTTGAAAATAAAATTTAGTATTGTGATCTGAACTGCATTTGCCCTTCCGGAGTCATGTATTGAAGTACCAGCTCCCACTGGGATGGTATTTCATGAGCACCGGAACGTCACGGTGGACTTTGTGCTTCTATAGGAGGAAGACACCCCTGAGCAGCTGGAAGGCAGTTGGTTTTGAGCCAGAAAAGGGGTCTGCCCCCAGCATCAGCTCTGCTGACATCCTGTTTTTGGACATTTTTCAGAACTAAGAGAAAATCATTTTCTCTTGTTTCAGCCACCCAGCTTGTGATATTTTGTGTAGTAAAGCAACTTGATACACGTATTTATACAACTTGGCTAGCACATATAACAATTTTAATGTTATTAAGGTCTTTAAAAAAAATCTGTTAGCCACTAAAAATAATGAAAATTTACATTTGAACTTTACACAAAACAAATGTATTAAGCCTCAAGAAAACACGAAGTTTATTGAGTTAGGGTGCAAATTTAAGTTTATCAAAGAATATTTATATCAGTACATACATTTCAAAGAGATGATAATTTTATCTTATAATAGTACATTCTAGAAGAGAATCGTAAGTCATTTAAGTAAAATATCTGCTCTGGAAAAGAGGTATTAGAACTAAAAGAAAAATATGTATGTTATACTATTTTAAAATTGAATTGAATGATATTTCTTTAAAATTATGATTACTGCAGGCATGAATTTGAATTTTATACTTCTTAATCTTAATGATTATGTTTGAAGTGAGGCACAATGTGTAATTACAGAAAGAATGAAGAATCACGCATGAATTGTTTAAAATTATCATATGCATGAGTGGATGCATGTGTCTCATTTCTTGGATGATAGCATGATCTTTAGCGATAGGCAACACTGTAATAGTGGAAACTTCTGAGGTCAAACAGAGGTTTGATTTACACATGGTGAAAGATATGTTGTAACTGAGACTGATCTATGGTACGGTAAGTACATATTTGGGCAACAAGCAAAATTTAATTGCAACTGGCCATCGGTCATTTTGTTCAGGACATACGATGAATTCCAAATGAATGGCCGGTCAGTGATGAAGTGGAGAATTTGAGAAGCTGGTGGATGATCAATGTATTGGTTTTGCTGATTTGCATATGTCTATAGCAACTAAGTCAATGGTCTTCTATCACAGAATGGCTGCTTCCATCTAGCTTTTATTTATTATGTCAGGTACAATATTCTATATTGTAGAAAATTGTATCTCAGTATTTTTTTGGTGTTTGCTTTGTTGATATGAATTGGAAAGTCTGTTTCTCAGACTTTTTTTATTATATTAATCACTACAGTCACACATTCTCAAACTGACCATGTATGGGAATGGCATCTTCTGTTGCAGTTGTAAGATACACATTTTAAAATTAATGAGGCCATGATTTTGAAACTTATTTTAATGAAACAGAGAGCATACAACTTTCATCAAATTTTATCTAAATAACTTTGTTTTTCTGTTTCCTAATAATGGGTTCTACTACAGATAATTAACTCATGTTAGTCTTAAATTCTACTGGAAATAGACTCCATCTTTAATGCATCAAAAGCATAGTTATTATAGGTTACAGTACAAAGAGAAGTGGAGTACTTTATAAAATCTTAAACCAATTGCTGTTATATCAAATTGTGTGAAATTACATAAATTTCCAACTGTTATTTATAATTTAAGGCAGGCAGAAATGATAAGTACAGCCTCAACGACTTGCATCTTATCAAAGAATTGTATGACTAATCACAGCTTAAGAGTTCACCCAAAGCATTTTTCAGACGCTTGATAACTTATGGTTTTTCAATTGCAGTGAAGTATTAATTCACAGTAATTAAGAAAAGGAGTTGATGATTTGTTTGGAGAGAGTTGTCTGCATTTAGTTATCATTCTCTTGTTCTAAGACTGAAAATGTTGGACAACCATCAGAGAAGTCAAGATAAGAAATTATTATTGCCACTGGAAAGACCAATTTTGATGGTGTAAACATCATTTTAGGGACTTGATATTATTTGTGCTTGTGTATGTGCGTGCATATATATATATATATATATATATATATATATATATATATATATATATATATATATATATTTTGTTGTTCACATCACAATGTTCCCAAAACATTGCTTTTCTAGTTGAATGCATCAGTACTAACTAATATATAGATGAGAAAATATAGCATATATGGTAGCAGATGCAAACGTAGGTACTTAAAGAAAAAATAGATACAATAATCCCGCATTCATTACCTGTATTGTTATCAGTATACTTAGCGTTGCCCAATCCCTGGGCGCATTTTGCATGTGTACATACTGTCCTGCCATCCATCACGAGGCATCCAGTTAGAAACCGCCACTATCTCCTCTCCATCTTCCAGTCAAAATAGATCATAAAGAAATGCTCTCGCTGTAGCATATATGCGGTCATCTAAGTGTGTAGAACTCATTTCTTCTGTTCTCAAGTGAGATAATAGTCTTTAAATTAGATTAGCCTTTATCGTATTATTTTCCATGATGTTTTATTTAATTTATTACTAGAAAAAAATGTAACTCGATTATGTTGAATCCAGACTGACAAAATATTTTAAAGTGCATATTAATACGTAGAGCCATGTTTTCAACTTTAAATGTTCTTCCTTTAACGTATCGTCCTTTATGACTTAATTTTCTTTCATCC
>PVKB01007455.1:0-34504 GCA_004027205.1 Ctenodactylus gundi | reverse complement strand
CCTGGGCAGCTCAGCTACATAGCTGGGTGCTGTCTCACGGTGAAAACTTCCAAAATGGGCTAGGGCAGTAGCCTGCTGTGAAAGGTGCCAGTTCCATCCACAGCACACTCATACACACACACACACGCACACACACAAAAGATCTACTATATTAGGTTGGAAAGACCTACTCCATCCACTTCTACTATTCCTGAGTCTCCACATTATTTCTAGACCATTTAAATTTTTTCCAGATTAACTAAAAGTGTGTACCACGAATGACCATGTCACAGGTGGTCAAGTGTGGGAAATAGTAAGATTCCATCCTAGCAACCTGAAACCAAAATTGTAAAGTACTGCGTGCACAGAAGGGGACCCAAGGAGAACACCCAACAGTGATGCCAGTGAGGGAAGCACAGGTCGCCTCCTCGTGAGAAACTTCCCCCTCAGCAATGAAGCCCTGAGAAAATGCTCCCTTTCCTCAGACTGCAGAAGTGCCTGACGCCACTGCAGATGCGACCTTGCTCAAAAATACTTGCATAAAGCCCATTAGGAGATTCTATCCCATTGTGTATCATTTAGTTATTCCCAAAAGTTGTCATACTGTTTCAGGGACAAAGAAATGCAAGTGGAAATAAGTCAAATCATCTAAAATTACATCACTGAGCTGCACGCACCATGACCTAGAACTGGCAGATGTGCGAACTTACACACAGTTAGTCCAGCTTAGAATTACAAGGAAGGTCGAGGTCTATGACACATATCAGAGAAACCATAGCTACACAGACACTGGGAGGGGAAGGGAACCTCCAAAATAACTTTGTGAAAGTCATAGATTAGGTTTAAGTTAATATAAAGTAACAGCAATGTGCTCTTAAGATTCTTATTAAAAACCATACCATTTAAATTTAGAAACTGCCTAAGATTCCTATCAAGTTGGTAAATCACAATAGAAACCTCTTCTTTCCTAATAAATAAGCAAAATATGGTGGTTTTGAGGAAAACTCACCTGGAAGCAACTGGAGACAGGGGATGGCTGTAAAAAGGCAGGTCCATTCGCCAGTGCTTTGCTGCCTGGCAGGGCATGCAACAGGGTGCGCATGTACACTGCCAGCCTGGCAGTCCGCCACTCAGCTAGCTCCTCCCCTGGGGCTCATGGGGAGAGCATCTGCAGCACCTACTCACAGGTTGAGACATTGTTTGATTCTACAGCTGAGTTAATCAGGTCACCCAAGCGCTTCCTGTACAATCATTTGGTGTGCAACTTAGTAAGCTTGGATCCTGAAATGTACAAACACGTGGGATGTGTAAAAAAGAAGTCTTATGGACTCCAAGGAACGGTTTCAACACTGTAGCTCCAGGCATCCCCTCCTGATCTGACCAAGCCTCAACAGCAGCTGGACAGTATTCTCCATGCCCAGTGCTTCTGTACTTCAGCATGGGAGAAAAGGGAATGGGCACACCCGAAAAAGCATCACAGATCCTTGCCAAATCCCACTCAGATGCCGTGGGCCCGTGAGCAGGCCAAGAGGCCCTTGGTCCTGCATGCGGAACTCAGATTCTGCCCTATCAGTCCCTGGGAAAATGAGCAGTAGAGTTGGAGTCTAAGTCTCATTTCCTGCCTCCACAGCCATAACTAGATTCACTTTTGGGTGTGTGTGCCAACAGGACCTCAAGGCATAAATAGGAGGAAGAGAAACCAATTCAAGATGTCTTCTGAGGATCTAGGGCAGTACACCCTTCTGCAAGTCTAGGAGGCTTTCAAGGGGAGGGCAGCAACCTTCACCTAATCCCACTCAGAAGTCATATCAGGGGGTCCTCTGGACACCTGGACCTGAGCCTCCAAGCATGAGTCCAGCCAATCTAACTTCCTAGACCTCAAGTCTGGCTGGGCACTGGCTATGAGGCTCGGGACGTTTCTACACCCAATCCTGACACGAAGAGTGGCCTTTCTCCCAGGCCTCCGAGCTCTATAAGTAGAAACCTCAACACTTCAGTAGATTTCTTTAAAACAAAACAAGCCACAGATGTGGGAACAGGCAAAAGCACATGTCCCAGTCATTGGAGAAGAGTCCCCATCCTGGAGTAGCCTCCCACTCCCAGGCTTGAGACCCAGGGCACCCACCTCACGCACTTATTGTCACAGTCAAACTCTTTCATGTTTTCCAGGCAGCAGCTGATGCAGGCTTGCTCCTCCTTGAAAGGGTGGTCCCACCTCAGCAGAGTATAGGCCTCATGATGGGTCAAGTTCAGGTCCCAGTGGCAGGTCTGGGTCTCTAGGGCCTCATGCAACTGCACCACCAACTTGTGCCATGAGTCCAGGAGGCAGGAGTCTAGGCACGGGGCAGAGATGACTGGCGCTGCTGTGGAGCTCCAGCACTTGCAGCCCTTGCACTTGCTGAAGCACTCCTGGTCCCACAATGGCAAAGCTGCTCCCCAAACCCTGGGACTGGCACCACGTTGTGCCAGATCCTCGTCAGGGTGCGGGTTAGTGCCATCATTGGCTTCACAGATACTCGGTGACAGTCTTGCTGCTGAATGTGCAAAAGAAAAGGAAGGGCAGGATGCCCATGAGTTTTTGAGAATCTCTGGAGTAGCGTGAGCACTGAGTTGGTCTCCCACAGGGACAGGTCAAGAATCTACAGCAGACCCTTCTAGAAGCCCATCACCAAGTGTGAGATGTTATATTGTACCTACATGTGGAGTGTGCTTGCTCTGGTGTCCCCAACAGCCCAGACACAGTAGAAGATGGGAGAGTCCTACTGGGCCCCAGCTCCCTGCATCGCAGGCCCAGGGCACAGCCACTTGCTCCCAACGGTGTTGCGGGGGACAAGGAGCAATCAGGACCAAGATGCAAGGCTGGAGGAATGGCTCAGCCATTAAAGCACTTGCCTAGCAAGTGCTATGTCAAGTGTTAAGTACCCGAGTTCAATTCCCCAGCACCACATAAGCTGGTCGTGGTGGTGCACGCCTGTAATCCTAGCACTCGGGAGGCTGAGGCAGAAGGACTGCCGTGAGTCCAAGGCCAGCCTGGGCTCCTTAGTGAGTTCAGGGCCAGCCTAGGCTACAGAGAGAGACCCTTTCTCAAAGAAAAAAAGAAAAGAAAAGAAGAAAAAAAAAAAGGAACAGGAACCTTCAGGTTTCGACACATTAGGACCAAGATGCAAATCATATAGCTGTCTAGGTTACTGGGAGATATAGAAACCAGTTGGGCTTCTGGCAGTCCTGCTCCTCCCACCATGTGTCGTCACCAGGTTCTTCCAATGGTCATGGTCATCATCCATGGTGATCACGAAGTCCTGGCCAACCACTGTGCCCAGGCTCTAGGCCATCAGTTAGGCACTGGTCTGAGGGAAGGCCTCTCTGTTCAACCCAAAGCCTGGTGGTGGTGTGGGCTCAAACTACAAACTCCAGGCAGCCAGTGGAAACTATGGCCCAGCTGAGCTCCAGCTGCATCCCTGCTGCAGCCTCACTGCCCCACACTGTCACATTGTGCTCCTCAGTTCCTCAACCAGCCAACGGCAGCAAGGTTCATCTTGATACCAATCACCCTCTGCTTCTTCCCAAGTTACTCCTGTCCTGCAGCTTTTCACCTCTAACTGAGATACAGCTCTGCCAAGATCTTGATGTGCAGAGTCCTGTTGGGTGTCCTGTGAGACCCTCAGCCTGCACTCAGAACTTCTGTTTCCTGCTCTTTTATGGTTTGGATCTAGAATACCCCCAAAGCCTCCTGTGTTTGGATGCAGTGGGATACCTACGGAGGTGGGCCTGGCTGGAAAGGGCAGGTGCTTAGGCCTCAACTTGGAGGGAGTATGTCAACTTGTTGTGGCTAGGAAATACCCAGGGCAGAGCTTTCAGATGTGCACCCTTGACTTGTGGGCCAAGAAATGAGAGAAGAATGCTCACCCTCCTGGGGATGGATGGCCCCACAGCTTAAACTAAATAAAAGGGAAAGAAGAAAAATTGCTACAGCTTTTCCCTGGGAAAACTGGGGCCTCCCCTATTGTCTCCAGACATGGACTTGCTCCTCCCTCCCCTGCCTTTCTGTCTGCCATGCCATGAAGAGCTTTCCTCTGACTAGACATCTGCCGTATGCTTCCACCATGAACTGACCACATGGGCCCATCTGAAACTGTAACCTCAACTAAATCTTTCCCCCCTTAAGTTGTACATATCAAGTTCTCTGTCCAGTAATGAATAAGTAACTAAGACATGCCCCTTCGAGATAGAAACCTGCAGGGGACCTTCCCCTTTCCTCTTCTTCCCCATGGTGGGGGTCAGACCCCCCCTCTCCCCTCACAGCCCTGAAGGAGCCCTTAGACACTAGTTCCAGTGTTCTTGCCACCTCTAGGAGGGCTGGAAAGCCACCCTCAGGGCCCGTGGGCTCGAGTAGCAACCATTTCTACTACCTTGGTATCATGGAGGAACAGCCTAGGACAGCACTTGACAAAGATATCCATGCACAAAATACAAAGGTTAGTATTAATAAAGAAATTCTCTAGATTCTTAGAGAACTGGGGCCTCTACTCCTTACAAAAGAAAAAAGTATTTGGAGTCAGCATCCTATAATTCTAATCCAGTTAATCACCTAGAGAACAAACTGGAATAAACGAAAGCTGGATCTAATAACACTCTCGAGAGAATGAATAGAAAGATGTCACTTATTAGTCATCATTTGTGAGACAAACACAAGTGCCTATAAAGGACTATAGATTCAATCTCAGATCGCTGCTCCATGAATAAAATCTGTCATTCTTTCCACTCCTTCAGCCCAGAGCACCTGAACTCTATAGTACGTTAGACAATTTCCACACTCAGGAGACTTGGTAGGAAATAGGAACCATCCCCTCTATGAGAGAGGAAAGCCATCCTAGTTTTTCTTGCAGGTGGACACTGGCACCGAGACTTCAGCTCTATCAAGCAGGTGACCATATTCCACACACTGATCAGAACATGTCTAAAAGGAATGTGGCAAATGTGGCATGAATGAATACTGATGTCCACTTTCCAAGAGTGGCAGCCCCCGCAGGGCCAGGGAATCTGGAGTGGGACCTCATAGAGGAGTGTGCACTCTAGTTTAGCCATGGAGGCTCAAGTCTAATCCTGTGGCCTGCCTCAAGATACAAGTAGGTCCAATAGTACATTCATATGAAGACCTCAAAATGAAATTAACCCCAACACTGTATGCATGTAAAAAATCAAAGATGTGTACATATTTACACATGTATGTGTATAAATATATTTATTCATTTTATGCACAAATTAGACAAACTGGACCCACTGTTTACTCTGATAAGAGACAGTTGTCTGGGATGTTCCTTCAGAGAGGAGCATTTAGACATGTGCCTCATTCTATGTTGGGGGCCACAGCCTGTATGTCTACCTGTTGTAACTGTGGAGCAGAGAATAACATGATCTCTCAGCATCACATCTCATGACCCCCAGTGTATTAATTTCTTTTTATCAAGGGAAAAAACACACAAGTAAGTTTAAAAGTGGTAAAAGTTTGAAGCACGCAATGAGGTAGAGGTTTATAAAGACAGTACTAAAATATAAGGTGTACACTGGACATCATTATTCTGCAGAAAAGCTAAAAATGTTCTCCAAAAACCCTCTTCATGTTACTAAAAGTGCGATGGTATAGCCCAGTGGTAGGGAATGTGACTGTATGTGTGAAGTTGTGGATTCAATCCACAGCACCACAACCAAACCAAATGAATTGAGAACTCCACAAAAACAAGGTCTATTGATGTGAATGGGAGAATATTGCCATATTTACTAGGATCTCTGTGAGGCTTTGCCACTAGGTGGTGTGCGCTGGCCATTACACTCCCTGAGCAGCAACAGGAGGTGGGTCTGTTTAGTGACCTAGGCTCTCCACAGTACCCTGTGTGTAAAAACAGTGCGCACAGGGGCATAGAAAGGGAACAGGGCATGAGGCAAAGTGACCACCAGCTATCACTTGTTTTAGAAAAAGGATAGTCTTCTGATCAAGATGGTGGCAGAGTAGGAGTCCCAGAGCAGCTATCCCTAAAGAAATTAAAGAGTACAACTGGAAACTATAACCTAATCTAAGAAGAGGTAAAAATAAAACTGGGCAATCAGGAGCAGGAGAAGCCTGAGTGGGGACCTCCCACCCACACAGCTGTTGAGCCAGAGCACAGCCACACGGCAGAGGGGTCTCCCTCTCTAGCTAGGAGCAGACAGTGGTCAGCGAGTGGTCAGAGGCCCCTGGACTACACAAAGCCCACCACGAGGTGAGCTGCCTGCAGAGAGCCCAGAGCCCAGCCCCAGTAACAGTGGATCAAGAAGAGCCAGGGCAACAGGGAGAGAGCTGTGCAAATCACTTCCAGTATTGCCCACCACCAGATTGGATTCCAACTGTGGCAAGCCTGGAGCACAAGCTGAATAGAAAATACAGTAGAAATAGAAGGAAAGAAAAAAATCTATATCGGCACAATTAGAAATGAAGAAGAGGAAATCACAATGGCCACTGCTGAAAACTTATACTCCAACAAACTGGAGAACTTGAAAGAAATGGGTGAATTTTTATATATACAAAACATCAAAAATAAATCAAGAAGACACAAAAACCCTAAATGTACCCATAACAGACATGGAAACTGAGGTATCCATAAAGTCGCTATCCACAAAGAATAGTCCAGGACCAGATGGATTCATAGCAAAATTTTACCAGTACTTTAGGGAATAGCTAGCACTAATGTTTCTCAAAGTATTCCATGAAATTGAAAGAGAAAGAAGATTGCCAAACTCACTTCTGGAAGGTAGCATTATCCTGATAACAAAACCAGACAAAAACTTAATCAGGAAAGAAAACTATATATCAATCTTCTTAATGAATATAGATGCAAAAATTCTCAGTAAGATACTAGCAAAGAGAATCAAGCAGATTACTTTTTTAAAAAATCATGCACCATGATCAAGTTAGCTTCATTTCTGTGATGCATGGATGGTTTAACATATGTACATCAATTAATGTAATACACCATATCAATAAAAGCAAGAACAAACATCATATGACCACTTCAATTAATTAAAAAAGGCCCTTGACAAAATCCAACATCCATTTGTGAAAATCAATTGTTGTGGTTTGGATCTGGAGGGTACCCCAAAAGCCTCATGTTCCTGTGGATACTGTGTACTGTTGGAAGGTGGGACCTGGCTGAAAGGGTTGAATGCTTGGGAGTTTGGCCTGGAAGAGTAGCACCACCCTGGCCCATAATCTGGGTAAGGTGGTGCACACCTGTCATCCCAGAATTTGGGAGGCTTGGGCACGGGATTGCTGTGAGTTCAAGGCCAGCATGGCCTACAGAGACACTATCTCCAAAAAAAAAAAAAAAAAAAAAAAGCAGGCAACTTGAGTAAGTTGGGGTATGAAAATGCACCAATACTCCCAAAAGCCCTAAGGACACTTGTAATTGTTTGAAATTTACTGGTACAACCTGGCAGAAAATTTTCTCAAGGACCTCCTGAGATACTGTGCATACTTATCTGACCATTAGAACCCATGGAAGTTCCCAGCCCTTGTACTTTGTGGGGACTGATTTTCCAACCCCACTCTTTCAGATGTCCTTGACTATACCCCACGTTTCCTAATCTGTGAGACACTCAGAAGATAACACAGTATTACTTTCACAATGGGTTGGCAAGATAGCACCACCTTATGGTCCATGGTGGAACTATGCAAGTAGCCCTGGAGAGCACTCAGTGCCTACTGCTATCCATCCCAGGTGAATGTGAACTGTGAGACTCCATAGCTGGGGGATACTATAGAACACACCAGCAAGACCTGAAGCAGTGTGTGTTGACCCCATTGCCTTGGTGAGCTGTTCAGTCGGGAGAGGAATGTTGGGCACAGGGGCATGGACAGGGGACACTTCCTTATTTAAGTCTGTAACCCACAGACTGGCCTCGAAGTAGCTGTCCTGAACTGCTGAAAGGACTGTGGCAGGGTATTTTCTCAGACACCCAATAGCCTATGCTGTTTGAAATTAACAATCCTGCCTTGGGCAGAGCTTCACTGGAGCCCAGTCTGCAATGTAGATGCGCCCTGGCCATCCTACAGTGAATGTCCAGACCTTTCATCTAGGACAAGTGGCCTTTATCTCCCATCTTTACATACAAGCAGCTACTGGACACTCCAGGTGGCACACACTCAGCCAGCCATTCTGGATTGTCCCTTCAGACTTGTAAGCTCTCCTAATGCTTAGTACTAGTACTATCACTATTCATACTTATGACTATACTTAATCTGAAGACAGAGTAACTTCTATTAATTAATATATAATTTCTATGAATTCTGTTTTCCAAGGTACATGGAGGCTGTTCTTTCCTTAGTGCAGTTTTGGCCCTTCTGTCAGAGCTCAGATGGCTGATGTGGTTGGGTTGTTTCTGGATCCTCAGTTCTGATGGGTAGAACTGTCTAGAACGCAGGAATATGAAGGATATAAAGAGAAGCACAGGTGCAAATGGAAAGAAGATGATTCTGAGAGAAGGGAGGAGAATTCAGAAATATTCACCAATGCAAGTAAAGTAATAGGAATGTAGAAATGTTATTTATATCTGAAATGGAAGGAAAAAGAAACCTGAGAAGCCATCAGTTTGGTTGGTTGGTTTCATTTGGTTCGATTTCATGGTACAGGAGATCAAGCCCAGGGCCTTCACACTGAGCTATTTCCTCAGGCCATGTTTCCTTTTGATTTTGAGGCAATAAGTTGTCCAGACTGGACTCAAACTTGCAATCCTCCTGCTTCAGTCCCCACAGTGCTGTGATTATAGGCCTGTGCCACTGGTCCTAGCTAGGATGATTTATTTAAAAGAAAAGGTGCAACACACCAAAAGAATGAGAGAAATAAACAGACAATACTACATATGCAATTTATGAGCAAAATAATTACCAGACCAAGTTACTGACAACATCCAGCTTACACTGATTTGGCCAGGTGGGTCTCAGTCAGCTGGAGTCCCTGGCTAAAATACCGGGTGAGGCTTTCTCATAACAACCAAAATCTTTTTACTTCGGAAACCACAAGTTTTGTACTGCTTCCCTCAAATAGCAAATGGGGTCTAGCGTTATTTTGACATGGAAACATTTTGCCCAGTAAGTGTTGCTTCTAGTAAAAACTGATGCTCAAGACATCCTATCTCCCAGTTAGAGAGCTAGTCTGCCTTGGAGGTACAAAGTCCAAAGGAAATAAGAATGTAGTAAGTACTTCAAGTCCATGCAGGGAGGCCATCACCCACCACCAGCTGGTGGGCTGTATATAACTTTGTTCATCTCCAAAGGGACATTACAGCATGTCTATAATATGTACAGAAACCACTTACACATAATTTTTATTCTCAGCACAATGGCCATCTCAGCATCTCCCCTAGGCAGACAACTCAGCCTCCTTGCAGCCCACGGCAGGGGCCATGCACAGTAGCTATAGCTCTCCTATCATCTCATCTCAAGGTCTACCCTCAAGGATGGTACTCTCCAACTATGGGTCATTTTTGGGGCATCCCTGTGCTCCATGGCAAACCACACACATTTAGGTGCTGTGCCACCCATGTCCCAGGCAGCTGGAGGGCCACCCCAAGATTTCTCCAACTCTTTCTTAATTCATCATTGAATGAGCAGGTCGCAGGTCAGGTGCCAAATGCTGTGTGGATTTCCCAAAAAGACACAAACATTTGCCTCTGAACAGGAGGGAGCCATAGTCTGGAGAGCAACTGGGACTTGTCCCGCTCCCCAAGTACAGAGTTTCTTAAAGCTGACTTAAAATGCAGCACTGTGAGGTCACCCACCCCCACACAAGGCACTGGTGTTGGGGAGCACTGATTAAAACAGCGAATCAGAGGCAAAAACAGTAAGGTTCCTTTAGCAAAGTTATGTGTGCTCCATTCCCATCCCATCCTTGTCTGGAAGCCCTGCTGGTCTCTGCATGCACGGTTAGGTCTAGCATGAACCTCAATGCACGCTGGGCCCGCGGCAGGTAGGCAGGGCTCATCACAAGATGGAACAACTTTGCCTAAAGTTCAGGGGACATGTCCTGACAGCAGTTGTTAATCACCCCAACTTTTAGTCAGTGTGACCATTAATCATGCTTTGTAACTTGAGTGGCTTGGGAAAAACCTAGCAGGCACAATTTTGGATGTATCTATGGAAGACTGACTTGTAAGCCAACAAACTGAGGGGAGAAGACCCACCCTGGATGTGGGTGGCCCCCCTGGATACCACAAAAAGGGAAGGAAGGGAGAAGTAGCATTTCCTTCCATCTTACGGCACTCACCCATGTTTCCTCTTCAATAACATTAGCTTAAGGTTATCACACGAGTTGCTATGTAAAACGTCCATCCTTTTCATTTCAAATCTTTGCATTCTTATATGTTAAGTGCATCTACTATAAACTATATTCCTAGATTCATTTTTTAATAAGTTTAGTGCTTGTCTTAAACTGGACTAGGTTAACCCATTTGGAATTCCTCCATTTTACTTCATTTTGAAGTAAATTGAGGGGAATATTTTTGTTTTGGTTTTGTGTTTTTTCTCATCTTTTAAAAATTTTAATCCATCCATCATGAGTTCAAAAGTGAAGGTCCCCTTCACCTTATAATACATGAAAAAGGAAAACTTCAAGTGAATTATACTTTTAAGCTTTGGCAACCCTGAGAAACCCACAGAAGCCCCTTCCAAGAAAAAGGTCACTTTGAATAGCTCCAAGCCCACTAATCAGGAGCAGCAGACCTCAGAGGACCAGGAATGGAAGGTAGCATTTAGCTCCAGCCTCTCCCAATCCAGTGGAGGTGGTCACAGGGCAAGCCAGGGCCTGGGCCAATATTCGTACCATGCAATCCTGGGCCATCAGGCATAACTGACTGGCCTAAGCAGAAGTCAGCTGACCCAAAGGTGGCCAGTAGGTAGACTGAGCTATGAGGTACACTGAGCCAATCAAATTCTCTCCCAGGATCTTCCCCTTGGCAGTGGGGAAAGGTGACCCTGGGCTAAGGTAGGAAGGAAGTAACAAGCAGGAATGTGAGATAAGAAACACGGGGTCCGCAGCAAGCACAAGTAGTGAGAAAGCCAGAGTGCTTAAGAGGCAAAAGAGACAGGCATAAGAAAGGCGCTGAAAACAGAAGGAAATAAGCAGGTTTCAGGAAGATGCGTAGGAAGATTGGCCAGGGCATATACTAAATTTCCTTATGGCAGAGAATTTTTTGAACTCCACTAAACATCTACGGAGTCCAGCTCCTGAGTCCAGATGCCATCCGGATCAGGTTCGAGGCCAATGGCACTGCTAGCTGCTGGTCTCTGGCTGTGTTTGTCAGCATCTCCCTTGCTGCCCCACACATATCCTCACAACGAGGGGTGCACTTCACTGCGAACACAGGAGCTGGACTCTGCCTAATGCAATGCAAAGAAAACACAACAAGGAAGAGAAAAGCATGGAAAAGCATTCCGAGGAACAGAACGCAACTGCGTCCTCCAGACTCCACACCAGACAGTTTGTGTTGCATTTCCCAGTAAAATCTTCTCTTGTTGTGCTTTATTTATTCTGGGAAAATTAGCTTCATCATAACACAATAAAATTCAAAAATCCAATACCACACTGTCGCAAGACAAGGCCCCTTCTTAATGGCTAGTAACTCTGGACAGAATGGTCCTTCTGGCTTATTGCTTTTGTTTCTTGTTTCTTGAGAACATGACTCCAATTAGACTCATGGCTGCCAAGCCCACTCCTGCGATGCCTGCCGCCATGACAACATCTCTGACCTGGAATAGAGAAGTAGGTTAGTCAGACTTTCTCAGAAACATAAGAACAGGATGTATGGTCAACACAGAGAACCTCATATGCCCCTGTGCCTTCCTCAGCCAAATACAAACAATCAACAAATATCAGCAGAGGAAAGTGGAGGAAACAGCTGAACGGATGAGGGATCAGTGGATGGAGCCAGCTGGCCTGGAATTCACACGAACCCAGCTATGGAAAACTCGATTCACCCTGAGGCTATTTAAAGCACACACAATCTCAGATGGTAGCTGTGGAAAGGACAAGGAGAAGATGTCAGGATGTTAGCGAGCAGGGTACTCTCAAAGTAAATGAGAAAATTTTTTGTAAATGTGAATTTTATTGAAAACTGAATAAATTAATATAACCTTCATGAGAGCAGGGACCTTAGCTCATCACTGTATCCCCAGAACCTGGTCCTGCCAGGCATGGAGGTACTCTCTTTCTTTCCTTAAGTAAATGATTAATACTGATGTTATACTTAAATTTACTACAGTACCTAACTTCTATTGTCTATAGTAGAAAAGCAGTCTTGCAAAAGTAAGAGCAAATTTTAAGGTAAAAATGAATATACATTATATTTTACTCCCTCTTAACACTCAACTAAAATAAAGTAAGACATTTATTTAGGTTATAAGTGTAACTCAGTAGGACAGCACTTGCTGGCATGCCCAAGGTCATGAGTTCAATCCCTAGCACCAAAGAAAGAAAAAATATTTTGTTTTGGCATAATTCTATAAAAACACAAAATCGTTTTTCCATTGGGAAAAGTTGAGGACCAACTCTAATTAATAACAGAAACCTCTAAAAGAATCATGTAAAAGGTTCGCATAGTAACAAGCCCAAGTAGCTCTGGAAGTGTCACTCTTGTGAGAGCTTTAGCTGCGTCCCTAGAACTCCTCCCTGACCCCAACAGATGTCTGGAAGTTTATTCTCTGGAGAGCTGGAAGAGGGCAAAACAGAGGATTTGAGGGTCTAGAAACCTAGGACACATGAAGTTATATCATATTCCAAACAAAAGAGCAAAAGACTATGAACATGCTGAGTGTGAGGCTCAGATCTCCTCCCTGGTCTCCACAACTTCACCCTTCATCCAAGAGTCCAGAAGACACTTCTGGAAATCTGATCAATCCAAGTAGAAACCCAGCACAGGGGACTCTCCAACAACAGACCAGGATCACACAACAGTGAAACTCAAAATGAACACCTATGCCCCCTCTTTCTTCTTTCCTGGGGTGCCATCTTCTGGTCATTGCTTCTTTCTTCCATTACTCTCTTCTTTAGCTGGAGATTTGAATGAAGCTTCCAAATGGAGGTGTGACTTCAAGTCAGTCTGTAAACTTTCCTCAAAAAGATAATCAGCCCCAGGATTGGGGGCAGGCACAATTCTCTCACATTATCTTGCCAGAAAACCTGCAAAAATTTCCTATATACAGTGTTTTCCTTGCTAAATTCTATGCTAGGGAGGGAGAAATGGTCTCCAGACAATGGAGGAGAAACAATATAGCCCTAGTTCTTTACAGAACCTCACCGAGTGAAAATAGATGCTGATGCAACTGGTTCATACAAAGAGTACTTTGTGGCAGAAAAGAACAATAACCTCATTGTTTGTGGTCAGCTTTGTACCCTGTGGAGTGCAATTAAATACAAGAAAGTGGCATCTAGTTATTCCTGATAGTGCAAACTTTGGAGAAAACTATCTGTCCAAAAAGATCAGGGCTACCTTCAGATGCCACTGGTAATTTTCTTTTATTGCACAGCTGGTAGGCCTGGCCTGGCAACTGTGTTGACGTTAAGGAATTCTGATAGTAAAAATGGGCCACACAGTGTACACTGCAGCCTCGGTTCAGAATACTGTGAAATAGAAAATTGTTTTTCGTCAGAAACACTAAGAAATTTGTCTTTTTTTTTTTTTTTTTTTGAGACAGGGTCTCACTCTGGTCCAGGCTAGTCCTGAGCTCACTATGTCTTTTTCAATGGGCAAAACTGAAGTGCTGTCAGAATGCAGATATCTAGTTCCACAGCTTTTCTGAATTAAGCCCCAATTTAGTAAAGTCTGAGTGATTTCTGAGAAACAGAAAATTTTAATCTGCTTCCTTCACTGTGAGCAATTCTCTAAGAAGATTAAAGTGGAGAGAAGTAGCAGTATTCTCAAAGCAACTGAATTTACATCATAGGAGTCTAAAACATAAGAGTAGTTATAAAATAATTTGTTTTGTGATCACTGAAGAGATTATGTCAATTTGAGGGAATCAGGAAACACACCTGGATTAGGGTTTGGGAACCTGCCTAGATTGGGAATTGAGAACCAGCCTGGATTAGAGTGTGAGTAACTTGTGGGCCAGCCAATGAGGGAAGAGCACCCACCCGGATGTGGGAGGCCCAGCTGGAACTCCAACAGTATAAAAGGAAGGAAGAAGGAAGATTGTTACAGCTTCTTCCTCTTGAAAAGCTCTCGCCTTTGCAATTGTCTATGTGCCACAAAACTTCATCACAGATTCACTCCAGTCTCGACTTAGGCCTGTTGGCCCATCGCTGCTCTTCAGTGGCCGATCTTTAGGGTCCAGTCTTTGCCATTGTTCTTTGAACAACCGAGACATGCAGCAAACTCTCACCAGCAAACTCTTACCTCACCGGCTGTCCTGCAGTCCCAGACAGGAGATTTACTTCATGACTGAGTGACCATCTTAGACTATCTTTATCCTTGGATTTGTGAGCCATCCTAGTAGATCCTTTGTGTTATAAAAACTGTAAAATCGGCCTTCTGAAGAACCCAAACAAATATATGTATAGACATTTGGCTTCATTTATAGAATGTTAAGGTAATACTCCACTGTTTAACCTCATGTAGGTAATATAAGCATGATGGCTGACTCACCTTCAACCCTGAGATTTCATCTAGCAGACTAGACTTCACTGGAAGTACAGCTACTGGGTAGGTCCTGCTGGTTTTTTGAAGAACTACTCATATGAAGGCATCTTTAAAGACACTTACTAAATATATTTCATTTGAAGCCTGAGTATTTTTAGGTAGGCAGAAAGAGAATCTTCTTCTAGAATGCTCTTCGGCATGTAAAAACACAAGTTATTCCATTTGAAATCCATCACCTCTCATTCTTACTGGGAAGTTACACAAACTGAAAGTCAGGTAGTTGGGGCTGAGAAGCGGAGGCAGGGGAATTATAGTTGGAGGCCAGCCTGGATGACAGACACCGTCACCAAAAATAAACACCTTACTCTGTTGAAAGAAAAACTATTCTGCTTCAAATAAATATTAAGACTAACTTGATCCTTAAAAACAAACGAAAATATCCTCATGGGTTAAATGAAAAGGAGAGTTATGGCCCTGAAAACACAAAGACGTGCCAGAGTGAGTCCCCAGGTTGCAAGGACTCACCAAGTGTCCAGCACAATACCTGCAAAGAGACCCACACAATGTATATCACAGCAGCAAAGATGGTAAGACTACAAACTGCTGGAAAGACAAAAATAAGCCACATAGAAAGAACCAAAAATCAGAATGGTTTCAGACTCTTCCACCAATAACAAATGTGAGACAATGGGACTGGAGGCTCAACTCAGTGGTACAGCCCATGTGAGACTGTGGGTTCTAATCCACCAAACACAGAAGATTAGATACCACATGGTTCCTCCATTGTGAGAAACCCAGAGTCTAATATTCAGCACAAGACAGAGCCTGGAAGCACGGAGACAGCAGTGCTAGGGAAAGGGTGAGGGGAAACACGACCCAGTGAGAGGGCAGGAGGGGAGAGGAAGGAAACAAAGTGAACATGAGGGGATTGAACAGGAGCAACTTCTTGGATTCAATGTGATGTCGGGTGCTCCAAATTCATTCTAATAAAAATAATTACCACTGAGAGAGTAAAAAAGCAATTCTTTCAATTACTGGCAGAAAAAAGATTTTCCAACTCAGCGAGGCCCAATGGTGCAGACATGTAATTCCTACACTCCAGGAAGCTGAGGCAGGAAGATTACAAATTCAAGCCCAACCTCAGCAACTTAGTGACTTAGTGAGATCCTGTCTCAAATTTTAACAAGGGGACAGAGGGGACTGGGGGTGTAGGTCATGCTAAAGCCCTGGCTCAATCCTCAGTAGCACAAAAACATTCTCCTTCTTAGAATTCTTAGCCCACTATTAAGCATGAGGGCAAAACAAAGACATCTGCAGGCATACAAGGTCTTTTTCAAATGCACCACTGTACTATTTCTCAGTAAACTACTCAGAGAAGTAGCCCACCAAAGCGAGAGAGCAAACCAAGAAAGACAGATGTGAGGTGCAGAGGATAAAAACCTTAATGAAGGAAAGAACTGAAGGGACTCTTCCAGATGCTAGCAAAGTAACATCCATGCACCATTAAGCAGGATTTAAGAGACAAATATTTTTGTCCTTTTTTTTCCCCAAGTGCTAGGGATCAAACCCAGAGCCTATAAGTGCTGTAGCACTGAGCACATCACCAGCCCCAGTGGCCAACCTTTGAAAGGCCACGCTCCTCCTAGACATGTTCCGCGCCCTTCCCCATGTCCCGTCTCTCATTGCATATTTTTATTTGCCCCAAAGTCTGTACAATCTCAGTGAACTCAGTGAACGTCTACATAGTCAGAACATCCTCTCCAACTCCCATTCTGGAGCAATGAAGCTACTAAGGACAGCTTTAATGTGTATTTGTATTACCAATAACACTTTCCTGCCAATGTAACGTGCTCAGAGTCAGATTCCCAGTTCAGTTCTTCAGTCTGAGCTTCTGTAAGAGTTGGCCATGTGCAATTCTGCACTGTTCCAGCAACTCAGTGTAACTTTCACAGAGTTTAACAACAGGTTGGTGCTGGGCACACTCCAAAAACTGTTTTACCTCAAAAAAAAAAAAAAAAAAAAAAAAAAGCACCACCACCTTGCTGCTGGCTTCCCCGAGGCTCCTGGCCTTAACGGCTTAGCATTACCCTCCCCAACTGTGGCCCCCGGTGATGGCATGACCCAACATGTGCCCAAAAGCAGAGCCTGTGCCACACTAGCTGTGGTAGTTGCCGTGTGGCCCAGCAGACCTGGTTGCCAGGGAGCAACAGCAGGTGTGCCAACTGGGGATGAAGGGGTTGCTGCTGGCAGCTGTGCTGCCATGCCAGCCTGGGTGCAGCTCTCAACTGAGTAGCCGGGCTGGCTAGAGAAGCCACAGGAAGGGCAGCTTCAGTTTTCATACAGCAATCTCTAGGGGCCTAGGGTCTAGAAATATGAAACTCTGCAGAGTCTGGAAGCTTCTGCACCATTTATCATGTTCTTACCCTGCGATGTTCAGGTACTAACCAAGTTCCTCTCATGATCCTGCCCACCAACTTTCCCAGAAGGGTTTTTTGTCAGTTTTCAGGGATACTGAAACCAAATTCTGACCCAGAGACTCTGGGACTCTTCACCAACCATTGCCAATATTGTCCTTCCCTGGCCCAGTTAAGATATGTACTCGGTTCTCAATTTTCATCTTAATCCCCTTCACAATCACACATGTAAGCAGCTGATGCACAGTAATGACCTGATTGGTTGAGAAAAATAAGAGGATAGTCATAGGAAGAGAGCTAGCATCTAATCATAAAGTGGAACAGGAGGCAACTAACCAAACGGGTCAGTGCAGAAAGTACAGGTGGCTGCTGTACAGCACAGTAGTGTGGCAAAGCTGAAACTGATCCCTGGACGTGGTGCTGGCGAATCCCTCCCCATCCAAGTCACTGTGGCCCACAGAAGTCAGTGGACAAGGCACTGGGTAAACCAAGCAAAAAGAACAAGATAAGGACAAGCTTCTGTTACAATTTATCAAGTTCATTTTCCAAGTTAGCTCTACACTAACTAGAAAGATGCTCTTAACAAATCCCCATGGGGGGGGGGGGGTCCTTTGAGGTGGGTTATCATGGATAGCCTACCAAGTCTGAGGAACATGACTAACTCTCCCAAGGTCGTACAGCAGGCAAAATCCAGCCCAAGTCTGCATAACTCCAGGAAGCCACACTCCCAACCATCACACTGGTCAAGGAAAAGCAGACTTAAACTCAAAAATAAAAAATGAACAACCTGCCAAATATTTACCTTACCATTCAAAGAAGAAAAAGTCTTACTCTTTTGTATCAAAAGCCATGTTAAATCTAAGCATGATGGCTCACACCCCATAATCTCAGCCACTTGGGAGGCCATAGCAGGAGGCCTAAACAACACAGAGAGGCTTCATCTCAAAAAGAGAAAAAGAAAGAAAGGAAAAAAAAAAACATGTTGTGGGGGCATAGCTCAATGGTTAAAGCCCTTGCCTAGGAAGCACAAGGCTCCAGATGGATCCCCCAGCACCACATAAGCAGGGTGTAGTGGTACACGCCAGTAATCCCAGCACTCAGGAGGCTGAGGCAGAGGGATTGCCCGAGTTTGAGGCCAGCATGGGCTGTTAGTGAGTTCAGGACCAGCCTGAACTATAGAGCGAGACCCTCAAAAACAAGAACTTTTCCAGTGGCCCCCTCAAATATGGGAAAATAGAAAGGGTAGGGGAAGTAAGAGAGAGTTGGAAAAAAATAAAAGAAATTCAGATAGAAGGTGTGACCAAAATCAGATCAATTAAATGAACCAAACTGTACCCTGGATTGCCTGGGCTACCTCTCAGACTTCAGCAGCCCTGGGAGGCTGATCAGGCAAACCTGGACTCAGAGTCCGACCCCTGACACTCATCAGCACCACTGCATTTATTTCCCAGGAAAAGACACAAAGGTCTGGAGCTTTACAGAGATTTGTTACATGAAGTGAGTGGTCATATAAGCTACTTGGGCTCTGGGAGCCTCAGTTTCCCCATTTTTATAATAAAGTCTATTTCCAGAACTACAGAGGGTCAATTCAGAGATGGGTGGCCCAGGAGGGCTTAGCACAGTTCTGTCATGGCAATATCTCTCATTTTTGAGCATCACAGCACACAGGCCGGGAAGCATATTGCTATGACTTTGCTCATGACTATCTCCACCCACATTCACACATAGCTACTACCAGTTAGAGGAATGACCTGGCTCCCAGTGAAGGGACACAGGCTGGGGACAAACCTGGTCACTGCGCGCTACTCCATAGCGCAGCTCATTCACGAAGTGCTCACAGTTCTCGCTGGTCAGCTTGTAGAGGACCTCCTGCCCCACCAGCTCCTCCGCACGCTGGATGATTTTGCTGGGTGGCAGTGGCGAGTACTTATCATCGTGTTTGTTGTTGACTTGGTACTTGTCTCTCCCAGCCACTACGGACAGCAGCTCCTTCTTCACTATGGCCTTATCAGTCAGGGCAGACATGATGCTGGCTGCACCAGCTCCCGCAAATTCACCTGTGGATCCACAAAGAAAAAGAGGAATTGGTCCTAAGCCAGTTCCAGAAGGCTCAGAGCTGGCCCCCAGCTGAAGCGAGGCATCCACCATGGGCACGGTTCACTGGACACATGGGAGAAGAGGATAACTGGGTGACTCTGGAGCCTTGATGTTACTTGTGATCTCCAGACCTTGGTTTCCTCATCTAAAAGGAGGACAAGTGAAGTTCTATGATATTTTGATTCCCTGTTGACATAGAAGCCACTGTAATGTCTGCCTCTCTCACACATGCATGCGCACATGCACACACATACATGCATGCACACACACACACACACACACACACACACACACACACACACACACACATTCCTCTCATATTTCTCTATCCCCCAGAGCCAGTCTTGTTGTCACCATGGTATGGTCTCCATGCCATCCCGTTTCCCTACTCCCCACTCCTTCTTCAGACCTTCTTTCCCAAGGCTTTCTTTTGCCCATCTGCTGGAGTAGCTCCTATTAAGTTTTCTCTCTCTTTTTTCTCTTTTTTTCTCTCTCTCTCTTTCTCTCTCTCTTTTTTTGAGACAGGGTCTTGTTCTGTGGCCAGGCTATTTCATTCATGTTTTGTTCATATCTGTCCTTAACTCACTATGTAGCCCAGGCTGGCCTCCCACTAATGGCAATCCTCCTACCTCAGCCTCCCAAGTGCTGGGACTACAGGCATGCATCACCAAGCCTGGTTTGAGACTTCTCAACTAGAGCAGCTGGCTGGTCTATGATACCTATGTAGCCTGCTTGATTATGCAAATACAAGCTACATGCATAGTTATCTTTGGGAGGAAAGGAGTGTGGGCCTTTATGAGGTCCCATCAAGATTGTAGCTCTTTGACCTCACTAAGCTGACGACTATAGGAAAGATGACTAGGTCTCAGGAGGGTCTCCACCCTTCTGGAAGCGAAGAGAAAACCCCAGAGCTGCTCTCTAAATGTGATGCTAAAGAAGACCCACGGGTATACCAGCAGCCTGGCCATGGTCCCAGGGCCAGAGAGGGTGACAAAGCTCCAAAAATGACATAGCCTTGAAGAGCAGAAATCTGGGTTCAACATGACCACCAGGAGTGTCTTAAGAGACAGAGCAATACCAACAGAGCCTGGGCATCCCTCCCAGCCCAGCCAACCCACACAGTAGAATGACTGTAAGTGGGAGAGGTGCTCAAGCGGTCAGCACAGGAGCTGGGGAGCATCACAAGAGCAGGCTCACTATCAAAGAGACACTGGCCTTGACTGCATCACAGCCCTGGGGTACAGCAGTCATATTCCAACATATTGGGTAGGAACAGCCTTCAATTGTGATGTCACACCACAGCAACAAGGATGAAGAGTGGTACCTAGGGCTCTGGCCTATGCAGCTGGATGGCATCACCCACCAGACCCTTCCATTCAGGCACATCACAATGAAGACACCAACTGGACACCCAAGCAGAGATGCCAAGCCACCAAGGCATGACACAAGTCAGAAGCTGAGCAGAGATCTAAGCTGAGTGTCTGGGCTTGGGAGACACTGACAAGCAGAAGACAGTCAAAGCCCAGAGACACAGTGAGGCACTGAAGCTACACTCAGAGCTGAAGGAAGGAAGGAGGGAACCAGAGAGCACCAAGAAAGAGGGGCCAACACAAGAGGAGGAAAGGTAGGTGCCAGGTGAAAGTAGAGAGAGGTCACACATGCCAAATGCTGCACAGAACCAAGTCAGCAATAACCAGAAACGGACCTGTGGTTTTATCAAGATTTAAAACAATTTTGTTAAACTTAACAGGAGCTACTTCAGCAGATGGGCAAAAGAAAGCTTTGGGAAAGAAGGGCTGAAGGAGTGGGGAGTAGGGAAACGAGGTGGCATAGAGACCATACCATGGTGACAACAAGACCGGCTCTGGGGGATAGAGGAATATGAGAGGAATGTGTGTGTATGCGTGTGTGTGCATGTGCATGTATGTGTGTGCATGTGCACGTGCATGTGTGAGAGAGGCAGACATTACAGTGGCTTCTATGTCAACAGGGAAAAGATGACAATAAGGAAGGACACAGGAAATCCAAGAAGCTAAAGTTTTACAAGGCAGAGTGAAGTGACTTTTGCATTTTAACAGATGAAAAGATGGAATATGTGAATGCAGATCCAGGTAGTTTTGTAATTAGGGTGAAGATAATATTTACTCTGGTTGTTCCTGGCTTCTCTGTAGGTACAAGGTGAAGCCAGAAGCTGTAGTCTAAGCAGCTAAAACTGAATCCAATATAACACCAGGAGAATGTGTGACAAATTGTGGAATAATCACTGATAGAAAATCCACAGCAACAACAGCAAAAACAACAACAAAAACAATAACAGTGCTATTCACAACACAAATGACTCTTGTGAGCAAAACACTGAGTGAAAGAAGCCAGACAGAAGAGAGCATGGTCTGTGGCTGTGCAATTCCTATTCTAGATGTTCTAGAACAGGCAAAACCCTTTGATAGCAAGAGAAACTGGAATGGGGCTGCTAGGGTAGGGTGGGGAAGGGCTGCTGAGGGGCAAGCAGGGTCTTCTAGGGTAGCAAAATGTTCTGGACCTAGGACACTACCACATGGATTGATTTTTTAAAATTCATTTAGTGTACATTTTACTGTATCTGTGTGCTTTAGTTATACCCCAATATAAGTAAAAAGTTTAAGAAAAATTGTAGGAGGTTTTCACAATTCCCCCCAAGTATTCTTAGTCTCAATTTTTAAGTAAACACAGCAGGTTAACTTGGGCAGAGTGGCTTAGGCCTGTAATGCCCACACTCTGGAAATGAAGCAGGAGCTTGCAAGCATGAGGCCAGTCTGGGCTACATAAAGTGGTTAAAAACCGTGTGAGCTATATACAAAACCTTGTCTTAAAAAAGAAAGACAGAAGAGATGGAGCAGGAACTGGATTCATAACCGAGTCTGACTTCCCAAGTGCTTAAGCACTCATGGTTTGTCCAAGAATCTTAGGCTTAAAAGCTGCATGTGTTGCATACAACACCACAGCACATAAAACATGCAAAAGCAGAACTACCCCCATGGAGACTCACCCCAGTCCCCCCTGAGAACAGGGGGATCAGATTTTGACCACCATCTCCCCACATGAATTTGCCTTCTTGTAACACTGAGGAAGAAATAAGGTTGGGGCCACCTTTTACCTCCAGTTCCCTCAAAGCCCACAGCAGAAGCCCCTGTGCCCTTACTTGGGGGGGCCAGGTGGACCACATATCCATTGCCAATGTAGATGGCCCAGTGTCTGTAGATTGGGCGGAAAATCTCAATCAGGTCTCCAGGCTTGGGTTCTGTCTGCAAAATCAAGAACACAGTTATTAGAGGCAGCAGGAAATCTTGGAAGCAGGGGCTGGCTCAGGTAAGAAGATGCAGCCAGCAGACCAGGTGACCAGCGCAACAGGACATCTGTGGGCTTGTGTCTCAAGCCCTGTCCTGTCAGTCTGGCGCAGGTCCACCTTACAAGCCTGCACTCCAGAACTGCGGGGACCATACAGTCTCCGTAATTACAAATTACAAAGTGCAATCCTGAAGGCTTCTTTATTAGCTGGAATCTGTCTTCTTGTTACTCTTTCTAAGAACACTCCTAGTGGACTCTTCTTCGGAGACGAGCCAACTGTTGTATCTCCTACGAGCACAGTGCAATAAATCCACACACCTGTCCTGTGAGGTGGGTGCTGCTGAGAACCCACCTATGGATAGGGAACCCAAGGCTCACAGATGTGAGAGGCTGCACAAAGCCACACAGCTCATGAGTGACACGGTAAGGACTCAGCAGCACAGACTGGCTGATTCCCAGCCCAGGGTCTTGGACACGAGCTGACCCGCAGGCAACCAGCTCCAGTGGCTTCACTCACGCTGCCACATGAGGCTGCCAAGTCCAGAGGGTGGCAAAGAAATCCAAACTTGGCTTGGGCCACATGGAGAATTGCTCAGTCTCCAGCAGGAATGCATTCCCAGCCACCCAGTCTAATAACAGGAGAATGTGCACAGACATGGATATGTGAGACAGAAGAGGGAGGGGCAGCGGGAGAGAGAAGGGGAAGAGCACAAGGGCATGGAGAGTGAGTCGTGAGTGTGAGGGAATGTGGGGGTGGAGGAGTATGCCTGTCTGAACACGTGAGCGTCTGTGAGAGGGGCAGAAGAGGGTACGCCAGCTGAGAGTTCTCCCAGAGTCCTGCTCTAAAGGGAGTGTGAAGCAGCATTTGAGAAAACTTTGGCGAGGCTTAAGCCCACATCCATTCCCTCAGTAGCCTAATTAAACTGAGTTCAACCAATCTTCAGATTGGACAGCTGCTATGCAACACCCTTTTCCAACCCTGAGACATGAAATATTGAGGTTCCTTTCATTAAGAATTTTGTTTCCCTTTCAGCACTGATCAGAAAACCCTTCACACGCAAATGCAATAAATCTGAAATTCATAGAAACTCAATAGGCTAAGAATAATTTTTTAGTCTTTTTAACCTTACCTATATGAATATATAGAGAATATAAACTAAAAAAAAAAAAAAAATCACATCCATTCAACACCATCAACAACCCCATGTCAGATTCTGTGTTTCAAGCTGGAGGTGGGGAGCTCCCTGCTCTGACCAAATCTTTCTGGTCAGAGAGTAGGTAATTTTCTGGTCCAGGCCCAACTGTAAGTCTCTACTGAGCCAGGAAACCTAGAGACAGGGCCCAAGGCGGGTTGTTTTGGGCCTCTCTGTACTTTACTGAGTGCCATCCACATGTAGGTGGGGCCTACATGGCCTTCAGCATAGCAAAGACAGAAGGTGAGATTCTGGCCCACTTGTTCCTAGAGACACATGCGTAGGCACTGCCACCCCCTACACCATGCTCAGTGAAGAGATCCTGGCAAGGATGACAAGTGGCAAGGACTCACTCTTGATGTCCCCACAACTGGGGTAAAAATGACAGGCAGAGGGAGCAGCCAATCATAACTCCACAATGCATATGAAGCTGGTCCACCACCATTCACTTATTGCTGCAGGGAAACATTAAAACTACACAAACAAGCATTATATATGGTAAAAAAAAAATTCAGGGGAATTTTACAGATAAACTATGTTTTCTAGTTGCAGTATATTTTTCCTCTGAAAAGAGAACACCCAGTTTTTATTCAGAACCTATCTCACAGCTGGATATAGGGCACACATATAATTCCAGCACACCGGCTGGCTGAGGCAGCAGAATCACAAGTTCAAGTCCAGCCTGGGCAACTCAGTGAGACCCTCACTGAGTTTCAGAACATAAAATAAAAAGAATTGGGAGTATAGCTCAATGAGCTTCTAGATTCAAACCTCAGTACTTAAAAAAAATAATTTATTTCAAAACTATCATCATTGGTCACAATTTATGAATCCTGTTTGTTTTCCAGAATAAAAGTGGGTGAGGGGAGGATACACTAATTATTTGGTCAAAGTCTTCCAAGATCCCCAAAGGGAAATCTAACCTAGGGGATTTTTTATAAATGAAGTAAAAAAACTCGCCCCTGGAGACCCACACTTTAGTTACAGTCTTTAAAACACAGTGCTAAATAGCGGAGACCTGTGGCATACCCTTATAACCACAGCACTCCTAAAGGCTGATGCAGGAAAGTTCAAGCCTTGCCAGGACAACTCAGCAACTTAGCAAGACCCTGTCTCAAAATGAAAAATAAAAAAAAGGGCTAGGGATGGGGATGGAGCCCAGTGCTAAAGCTCTGACTTCAATTTCTAGGATCCAAAAAAACTGCTAAGTGGAAAAGCAAAGGTGAGCTCCGTAGCACAATAACACGCCTATAAATTAAAGATACAAGTACACAAACTTAGAATATACATCATTTCAAACATTAGAACATGAGGCTGGAGAAATAGCTCAGCGACTAAAGCACTTGCCTAGCATGCATATGGCCCTGAGTTTGATTCCCCAACACCAGATAAGCCAGGCGTGCTGGCACAGGCCTGTTATCCTGGTGTGTGGGAGGCTAAGGCAGGATGACTGACTCACCTAGGCTACATAGTTAGCTCAGGACTGGCCTGGACCACAGAGCAAGATCCTGCCTCAGAAGAAAAACTTACAATAAAAAAATTTTAAAAACACATTAGGACAGCAGCTACTGGGGAGATGGAAATAGAGAATGATGAGTAAAAGGAACAAGCAAACAGCACACAGACAAGAGGGAGTCTTGCAGGGACCACTGAGGACAGGATGCCTTGAGTACAGACCCAACTAGCAGAGAGCCACTACCACTATGGCCCAACTAGAAAAGCGATTATTGATTACATACACCAGCAAGTCAGCGAATCAAAATTAAGAGTACAAAACTTAAAAAAAAAAAAAAAAACAACTTCTATATGGCCTGCTGGCAAGCCCAAAATGGTTTTTACATTACAAAAAAGAAAAAAGGAAAAGATGAGAGAAAAGTTTTTTAAAAGAATGTTTTGTGACAAATGAAAATTATATGAAATTCAAGCTTCAGTATCTGAAGTGTTATTGGGTTACAGCCATGCTCACATGTTTTACATTTTATCCATGGCTACTCTCTCCCTACAACTGTGGGATTAAGGAGCTGGGACAGTGACCAAATAGCTCGCAAAATCTAAAATGTTTACAGTATGGCCCTTTACAGGAAAATGTGTGCCAACCCCATAAAAGGGCTCAGTTCCATGGTGGTGGTAGGTGGTTCTGCACAAGGCCCAGAGTCAGCAGAGCACCTCCAGACCCAGGAGCAAGGCCGCCTCCTCAGTGGAGGACCCAGGGAGGCCCCAGCCATGGGACCGAGGCTCTCCCACACTGCACATGCGATGACAATGGCAAATCCACTGCACCCATAGGATTTCAGAACAAAAAGCCTTTATCTCCTCCACAAAGGCAGCTGCAGAGCTATAGAACAGCTATTTTTCTTAGTAAGCAAATTGAGAAGCAATTTCCAGCCTCCAAAAATTCATATAGGACCCATAAACATCAATGTGGACCAGTAAAATAAATCATTCTATAGCCATGCATGCATATAGCCACTGGAGAACACAAAGTATTGACATGAGCAGACATGGAAGCAACTGAAAATAGCAAATTCAAAGACATTATTATTCCATCTGTGCTAAGAAAAGATGTTTTTACACATTCATAATTAAAATGTACCACACAATGCATGATCTGAGAAAATATACCAAATTTATATATTGCCAACAGCGGGTACTTATGATTCAAAGATGCTTGTATTTTATGTTACATTGTTGATTACTCGAATTTTTGAGTATGAATTTGATAGATAGTAAAGATTTTTAAATAAGAAAAAAAACCTAACCGACAACTGCAGTGTTTAAATTTAAAAATGTAGATGTCATCTGTTACCAAAATCTCATAAAACCATTTCTCAATTAGGAATATTAGTTTTCTTTTCAACTATTTTCTACTTTTAAAAAAATGCTTAGGGGCTGGAGGAATAGCTCAGCGGTTAAAGGACAGGCAAGCGCTAAGTACCCAAGTTCGATTCCCCAGCACCACATAAACTGGGCACGGTAGTGCACGCCTGTAATCCCAGCCCTCAAGAGACTGAGACAGGAGGATTGCTGTGAGTTCAAGGCCAGCCTGGGCTCCATCGTGAGTCCAGAACCAGAGCTACAGAGTGAGGCCCTGTCCCAAAATAAATAAATAAATAAATAAATAAATAAATATGTTTTAAAATGTTTAAATAAGCATGTTTTCATTTTAGAATCAGAAAAAAACTAAGATTTGAGAAACCAGTGGCTTCAATTGGGAGCAATCAATACCATGCAAAAATATATATCATATACAAAGCAAAAAGATTAGAAAGCGATCTGGTGGTATAGCCAAATGTAGTGTAGAACACCTACCTAGAACACATGAGGACCTAGGGTTCAACGCTCAACACCACAAAAACTGAAAAAAGAAATATACATACAAACACACTAATGTGCTTGCTCTTTGGCTGGGGCCCCAGTGGGTCCTGCCCATCTGCTTCCTTCTATTTTCCTCTACTTTCTAGATATTCTCCTGCATTTTCAAGTTCATAACATGCTTTCTAACATTACAATTTTTTCAAACATATGATTTAAATTTTTAAACATTAAAGGTTCAAAGAAGCTTTTAAATACCTAAGAGCTCAGGCATTGAGTCTGAGACAGTGACAACAGCCAGAGGACAAGAGTGTGATATGCTCTGACCATCTGCTTCAGACCTCACCAGATTCCTAATCCTAAACCCGCAGCGCTCACCCAGCTGTTGAGCTGCAAGGATCCGGGACTGACATGCAGTCTCTCCTGCATCCTAGGGAAGTAAGTGGCCAATTACTCTCCTCACCTTTTTCTGAGACAGGGTCTTACTCTGTAGTCCAGGCTGGTCCTGAGCTCACTATGGAGCCCAGGCTAGCCTTGAACACAAGGCAAACCTCCTGCCTCCCAAGTTCTGGGATTACAGGTGTGTGCCCAGTTTATATGGTACTGGGGAATTAAACTCAGCGTCTTGAACTTGCTAGACAAGCGCTAAAACACTGAGCTACACCCCCAGCCCCAGTGATACTCTAAGATTCCTTTCCATTTGGGATTTCCACCTCTGCTTTGAGGGTCAGGGAACTCATTCATTTGCTCATTCACTCAACAGTTACTCACCAAGCTCTGTGCCAGGAAGCCCCAGGACATGTGGGCTGTATCTGTTGACACAGCAAATATCCCTGCCTCTGTAGACCTTGGCTCAATAGCAGGGAGAAGGACAGTGTTTATTTAAAAGCTTGAATTGATGTTAGGCATGATGTTAGGGATCTAGAATGCCTCACTGACAGCTTCCTGGAAGAGGAGAGGATTGAGTCCTTGCTATCTAACATACACCAGAAGAGGAAACAGACCAAGCAAAGATCTGGGAGGACTGTATCTGAGGACAGCAAGGAGGCCAGTGAGCACTGCAGTGGCAGTACGGCACCTACCAGCCACTCAAAGACCTTGACTCTGACTGACAAAGGCCACTGAGAAGTAGGAAACATGGTAGAGACATGACATAATGAGGGTTTTTTTAAGAATCCCCAGTGGCTGTGGCATGGAAAGAGTTCACACATAGGCTGCGAGGAAAAAGCAGGAGACGGGGCAGGATGCAACAATGGCTCAGACAGGCTGGAAGCAGGTGGTGACAAAAAGTGGTGGGTGCCAAATCCACTCGGAAACACACACAGCGTTTGCCAGTAGAAGGAGAAGGGCTATGAACGGAAGGGGAGATGGATGACTGTTTTCTGGCCGGAGCAACTAGGAGGCCGGGGTGGGGCTGGCTACAGAGAAGGAGCCTGGGGAGAACTGGGTGCTCAGGCTGGGTGGCTGGGCTGGCATGTTCTCTAGGCAGCCCGTCAGAGAAGCCAGGGGGTCAGCTGCACACCCCAGCCTGCCTCAGGTGAGTGTCTTGGATTAGGGCTGTCTGACGCCTTTATGAGTAAAGATCTTATTAAGGTTTCTAGAGGCAAATGCCTGGCTCAAGCCAGCTTAAGAAAGAATCAGAGAAGAGAAACAGAAAATAATGTAGAAGACTCAAGGACTAGCATTTTTGTTTAAGTCCTGAAAGATGAAGGCAAACTTGATGTGGTACGACAGAACTCAATCCAGATCTAGGATGTCTAAATCCTACACAGCACAGCAATCAGAAAGGGCAATGGGGAGGAAGTGGCCTTCAGGGGTATATGAGACGTGCAAGGAGGAGAAAAGCAACAGAGTGGGCAGAAATCTCAGGGTGCTCTTGGGTAAGGTCCCCAACCTCCAGACCAGACTGGTTCTGGTCTGTGACCTTGGGAAGACCAGATTGCAGAGGGACATGAGCAGCAAGCAGAAGACAGACAGCGGGGGAAGCACCACCTCCTGTCAGCCTGGGCCCCTCAGGGTCTGATACTATTACTGCCACAGGGGGCGTAGCTTCACTCCCTACTCCCCTCCTGCTGCTGTTCCCATTTCAGAGTTATCCTCTGCAACTTACTGAGAAACAAGTTCCCTCCTCCCATCTTCCCCCCACCCCAACACACACACACACACACACACACACACACGCGCGCGCGCGCGATCCCCCTACCTCACTCCCTTCTTGGGAGAATGGTCTTCAACTAAAGCAGTCCCTGGTGTCAGAAAGGGTGGAGACCATTGGTCTTGGGAATCCAGGGCAGGATCCCAGAATCCAGTCTGGTATGTTTTTAAAGTTCCCAGATGATTCTGCTGTGCAGCCCAGAGAGACCTCACAGGGAAATGTACCCCCTGTGCCAGACTGGAAAGTTAGGCTGAGACGGTACATGTGCCTTTATTTCACAGGTGGGAAAACAGAGGCACAACAGGGAGGGGGGCATCATCTGAAAGTGGCAAAGCTGCAGTGCGAACCCAGCCAGTTCCCCAGCCCCTACAAGGGGAAGGGCACAAGCCCTGCCCTGCTCTACAGCAGATTTCAGTGCCCTCCAATCATCTATGAGCCCCCTCTAGCCACTGTCCCTGCCCTCGCCCCACCACTCCATCCAGTACCAGCCCCCAGCTCCAGGCCCTGGGCAAGATGGTACAGACAGTAAGAAGGCTTTCAGGCAGTTCTCAACCCAAAGGCTGAAAGCAAACAGAAGTGTTTTCTTTCACTCAAGGCCATGCCAGGAATCTAATCCACCCACACCCCCTGTCTCACAAGAGTTTAGGGGTCTATAAGAAATATTTTAGGAGTATGTAAAAGATAGGAGGAGAAAAATGAGCATGCCAGCTCTATTTTTAAATCAAGACAGATAATTTTTACAAACAGCAAAAGGATTCCACTTAACAGCTCTATGTTCAAACTCAGGCTCAGGCGCTTACTAGCTGGATAGCTCTGGTAAGTTAATCCAACTCCTCACCCTAGTTTCCTTAGCTGTAAGATGTGAATAACTGTACCCCTGATTCATGGAATCATCCTAAGGATCAAGTAAGTAAATACGATAAAACACTCAGCACATGGGAAGCATTTAATAAACAGCAGTTTCTACTGCATGGCAGTGGTGTTGTTCCCTTTCATTTGGAAAGGTCAAAGAATCAGCTGGAGACACTATGGAGGTCATGAAATTCAAACCCAAACTGTTGCCCTGTGTTCCCAGAAACCACATGCTCTTTGAGCATAGAAATATCTTTCACTTTTGATTCTCTGGGAGAAATGTCTGGAAGCATGTGACAAGCCTAAGATTAAACCGGAGTTATAGAAAAGGTGCTTCCCAGCAGGGAGTAGGGGTTTCAGGGCAAGGCTCTAGGAAAAGAAGAACCCCCCCCCCCCAAGAACTGGGTGTTAGTCTGCCTAAGGCCAAGTCCCAAGCAGCAAACCTACAGCACCTTCCTGCATGCTATCTACTGCAGTGTAACTTTCAGGAATCAACCTCTCCAAGCTTCCTCATTAAAAAGAATCAGTTGATCCATTTCACTGAGCATGACTGATTCAACGTGGTCCCAAACCCTGGGTCTCCAATATGTTATAGAATTTGGGAGTCATGTATAGTGAGTAGATTTTAGGTGCTCTTTCTGGAGGGGATCAAATGAATAACTATGTAGAAGATGACAATGATAATTTGCTTCACTTTCATAAACATCTTATTGTATATTTGCATCCCTTAGGTTTCTGTTGTGCTCCTTAAATATGCACAATTTTAAAAACCCAATACCAAACAAGTGAATTATATTAAATTAAATTAAATATACATGTTTTAAAAATTGTTAATAGCTATCTGGTAGGATGTGTTAGGATAACTGACATAACGGGAACACACACTGTCAAACCACTTAATCCTGAAGAGTTATTACATGTATTGGCAGAGCAGGCCTGAATGCCCAGTCTTCCCAGCCTCCAACCCAGAGAAAAGGCAGAGGCAGATGAAGAGGAATTGGCCTGACACATTACCCTTTCCCTCAATGACCTGTGTCCAGGCCTCTTTGCCAGATGGGGAGGGACAATGGCAGCCCCTGAAGGCACCAGGCCCAGCCTCAGCAACCCAAAGGTCACAAGCATCCTGGAAAAGGGAGGCAAACTCTCTGCCTTCCTGGGCCCTCACCTACCAGACTCCAGGCCTGTGTTGTGGGACTCATGCTCACCACCAGCAGGCACCACTGGGGAGTTCTCACACCTCACTAGGAATCCCTGCAATAGCCCCATTTAACAGACCAGGAAATCTCACTCAGAAATGGGAATGAACTTGCCCCAGGTCTCAGAGCCTCCCACAAAGCAGGGAGAGGATTTCACCCCAGTCCGCCTGGACCCAGAGTCTAGTGATACGGTGGACAGTGGTGTCCACATTTCAGGAAATGGGAAAGTGAAACAAAGAATGAAGCCTATCTTTTCTGGAGATTAAATCTGCAGACATGGACACAGTGGCAAGGTGGTCCTTTTATTTCATCCTGAACACGTGGACAGGACAAAGGGACAGTTCCTAAAATGTGCCTTTGTGAGATATGGTTCAGTGAAAAGCCCATGGTTTCAAGGCCTGCCCGTCCTGATGCCACTGGTACCTCTGAGAGATCACAGGAAGTTCCTTCACCTCTCCAAGCACTAGTTTTCACACATACAAGAAAAATAAGAATACCATTTACCTTACAGGTTGAAATTTTTAATTAAATTTATCTGTGGCCCATATTAGTTATACCAAAAGTTAATTCTCCTTCCCTATTAAAAGAAAAGCCAAGTTCTTCATGTATGACTAATTCACACCAAGGCACAGGTGTCGATACCAGCTCTGCCCCACATGTTGACCTTCCCTCTGTATCACTGCACTGCAGGCCTGAAACACCCTTTGCTGTTTGGCTGTCAAGGCCTATACTCTCTTCTCTCAACACGGCAGCTCAGTGGTAGAGCACTTACCTAGCAGGCCTGAGTACCTGGGCTCAATCCTCAGCACTGCTAAAGGAAGGGAGTGCAAAGATCAATACCTCCACTCCTAGATGTCTCCATGACTCCCCAGAGCAAGTGGCTGTTGCCTCCACAGCTGTTTTTATGGAATGACTGTAAATCTTGAACTGGGCACAAGGAAAGAGTTAACAGTTTCCACGTCCAACAAAGAGAAGAGAGGAATTACTGTTGCAAGTTAATCATATATACACAGACATGTACTTCCCACATGAGCTGGCTTCTGGTTTAGCAGTTGCTTTGACTATCCAAGCATGTTCATATCTATTCCACCTAGCACATTTTTATTTCTTATTCCTTTAAAACTTTTGAATTTAAAATTTGAATTTCTTACTCTTTAAAAATGTTTGTCCTATGAATGAAAGTCAAATTGAAGAATACATAGTTACATGAATCAGCCCGAGATACACACACGCTCAGCCACATGTGCATGTTTCAACAGTCAGTTCCCAGTGGCTCAGCATGTTCAAGCTCACTTCATGTGTAGTTTATGTTGCCAATCCCTGTGATTTAAGCAGGTAACAAACCAGCCTGTCTGGTCTTGTGGTACCAGGAGAACTAAAAGGGAGACCAAGAACCAGTGATGGATGAAGGAAATGCCATCATTCAGCCATTTTCCTTGATTGCTGCAGAGAAACTCAAGTACAGCCTGGGCAACATAGCAAGATCCTGTCTCAAAATAAATAAATAGCCACTGAAACTGATTTTTTTAAAAAAGCACAGGCAATATTATAATTTTGAAATTTATTATGACTGGGATTTTATGAATCTCTGCCAAACTAATCCTGATGCTTAAAGGTCTTTCCTAACTCACTGTATAAATGTTCCTTCCTATGCAAGTAGTTTTCCAGATTAGAATAAAAAACTGTTCTTCAATAACTGTGAACAAAAAGTGACAAATCAAAATCAATATCTGAAAGTCATAACTTTTTCAGAAGTTTCAAAAACAGAAACTGTAGTGGTATCATTTTCTTGTTCTTGAGACAGGGTCTTGCTCTGTAATCCAGGCAGGTCCTGAAATCACTGTGTAGGCCAGACTGGTGTTGAACTCACAGCAGTCCTCCTGCCTCAATCTGTCAAGTGCTGGGATTACAGGTGTATACCACCATGCCTGGCTTAAGTGGCAACTGGGGAATACGAATTCAGGACCTTGCACTTGCTGGGCAAGTGCTCTAACCACTATATTATTCCTCCAGCCCCATAGTGGTATAATTAGTATCCCTTACTGTGACCCATCTACATACAAGGATAAATTCTTCCCCTTTTTAAGAATAAATTAAGGTGATAAAAGCTACTAATCCATTACTTTCTTCTTTGTGCTATCATATTTCTCAGGTTTTACTTTTTCTACAGGCATGATTACATACATGAAATTCAATAAAAGAAAATGTTCACTGTCTGCATTTGTTTTCTGGACATTAGTTAAAAGTATTCATTCCTATACTACTATTAAAAATAATGTCATACAGAAGAGAGGGATATTAAAAAGTGACCACTGGAGCTGATAAATACACCAGATATGCCCCAATACCAGGCACTGGGCAAGCCCCTTACAGGGGTTGGCATACCAGTGGCAGTGAATGACAGCACTCAAGTGAGCCAGGCTGTTCTGAGAACTGCCTACGTTTTAAGTGATGTAATCTTCATCCTGGGGAATGCAGACTTTGAATTTGATCAACGACCCACAGTGCTCAACAGCAATAAAAATCCAGGTTGGGTCTACCTAACCAACCCGTGAGCTCAGGTCCTTCCAGGAGGAAGGGAGGCATCTTCCAACCCCTCTTGGAACTTCTAACTGCATCACGGGTTATAAAGAAGTGCCTGAGCTGGGAATTTGGAGGCAGGGCTGGTCATGAGACACCAGAAGCAGACCCTACAGCGGCAGGTCTAGTTTGAGAAGACCACCCACGAAGGTGGTGGGGCACCTGGGTTTTACTGGTGGCGGCAGCTCGAGACCCCAGAAGGCAGACCTCGCCCCTCCCGCTTCCCTCTTACCGAAGGCTCCGCCTGCTTCTACAAGCCCGGCTCAGGAAGAGTGAGCATCGAGAGAACTCCAGTTGGCGACAGGTGACGCCACCAGACACCTGATGCTTCTCCCGGTCCGCAAGGATCCCCTCCCCCAAAGTAAGGAACCGGAACCGGGCTCCACAAGAAGTTCGCTGAGAACGAGCTGCCGCACACTTACGAAAGGCGAGCGCATCTTCTTTCACGAGGTGGGCCTTCACTGGTAAGCTCGAGTTCGCTCTGCGGCACACCTAAGGCAGAGGGAAGAGACGCTCATTCTGTCATTAACAGGGACTTCGTCCTCCAGCCCCCAGGGGCTGGCGGCTTCCAGCGGAGAACCTTTGCAGAAACCCCCAGAAACAGCCACCCTACGCTTGGCCCTGAGCCCCACGGCCCCTGGTAGGGTGGAGAGGTGGCCTACCGTGTCCTGTCGTGTCGTGTCTGCGTGTCGCCAGGGACGGCCCTGGAAATTCCGAGGCCGGTACCCGGGAGTCCAG
>PVKB01007454.1:0-34506 GCA_004027205.1 Ctenodactylus gundi | reverse complement strand
CCCTCCCTCCTCCTCCTCCTCCTTCTCCTCCTCCTCCTCCTCCTGCTTCTTCTTCTCCTTCTTCTTCTTTTTGTTTTTCAAGACAGGGTCTTGCTCTGCAGTCCAGGCTGGTCCTGAATTCACTATGGCCCGGCTGGCCTTGAACATATGGCAATCCTTCTGTCTCCACTTCCCAAGTGCCAGGATTACAGGTGTGTGCTACCTGCCCGAACTGAGATTGTTTTTCTGATCTCTTTCTCTGTCTTTTCATTGTTGCTGTAGAGGAACACTACTGATTTTTGTGTATTGATTTTATACCCTGCAACTTGGCTGAATAGTATTAGTTCTAAGAATCCTCTGGAATCCTGCATGTAAAGGACCATGACATCTGCAGATACGGGCAGTTTCACTTCTTTACTTCTTCTGCATATTCCCTTTATTCCATTCTCTCGCCTAACTGCTCTGGATAACATTTTGAGCAGTATGTTGAACAGGAGTGGTAGAGTGGGCACCCTTGTTTTGTTTCTAACTTTAAGGAAAATGCTTTCAGTTTCCCCACTTAGGATTATGTTGGCAGTAGGATTGTCATAAATTGTTTTCATCATCTTGAGGCAAAAATCTTCTATATGTATATATTTTTTGAGACAGGATCTCACTCTGTAGTCCAGGCTGGTCCTGAATGCACTGTAGAGCCCAAGCTGGCCTCAAACTCAGGGCAATCCTCCTACCTAAGCCTCCCAACTGCTGGGATTACGGGTGTGCACCATCACACCCAGTTTACTGTACATATTAACTCTCTTTCTTTCTTTTTTCAGAGGACATAAAAATGAGGCTTTTAATGACAACCTTGCACAGTGGGTATCTGCTCCCTAAATGGGTGGCAGGCACATGGGAAGATGGCAGGTTTTTATTCCTATTCACGAGTTCTTCCCTCTGCCCTTCCATTGAAGGAGTTAACAGTCTTCCCAGATGAAATCTAAGAGAATCTCCACACAAATCAGACAAAAAGGTGATTTTCTTGAGTTGGGTTGGCTCAGGCCAAGCTGGTCACTATAATGTGCCATGGTTTCTCCTCCTCCCCCTTGATGCATGCCCCATGTAAAGGCATGAAGACAAGAAAGCCCCAGGAAGCTAAGAATAAAACAGTAAAAGTGAGCTATCTGGTTGGCATTAAGCATCATCACAGGACTGGGGCCACTTGCTGTCACTCCCAGCTCCCTCCCTTTCTTGTAACTACTGGCTCCATTTTTCACTTCTTGGCCTTAAGAGTCAGTTGTTGTTCAAATTCCTTTAACAGATAATAACTTTTCTCATCAAGGTCCAGTTGGACTGATTAGTCAGAACTAAGTTATTCTGTTGGTATGACATGGGGATTTAAAATATATATATATATATTGTAGCCTAGGTTGGTCCTGAACTCACTGTGTAGCCAGACTGGCCTTGGATTCAGGACAATTCACTTGCCTCAGCCTCCTGAGTGCTGGGATTACAGGCATGTGGCACTATGCCCAGCTTTATGTGGTGCTGGGGAATTGAACTCAGAGCCTTGAGCTTGCAAGGAAGTGCTTTAAAATAAAACCACTGTGCCGTTCTTCTAGCCTGACTTTAACTCTTTTGGGAAGATACCCGGAAGATGTATAGCTGAGTCAAATGGAATGTTCATTTTCAGTTTTCTGAGGAATCTCCATACTGCTTTCCATATTGGTTGTACCAGTTTACAGACCCACTACCAATGTAGGAGGGTTCCTTTTTCCCCACAGCCTCGCCAGCATTTGTTGTTTTTTGAGTTCTTAATTAATAGCAGCAATTCTTGCTTGTGTTAGACCGAACCTCAGTGTTGTTCTAATTTGCATTTCTCTGATGGCTAAATATATTGAACATTTTTTTTCATATATTTATTGGCTATTTGGACTTCTGAGAACTGTTTATTCATCTCAGATTCCCATTTTTTGATTGTGTCCTTTATTTTGTTTTATTTTTGTTTACTTTTTGAGGCAGAATCTCGCTCTGTAGCTCAGGGTTGGTCCTGAACTCACTATGTAGCCCAGGGTAGCCTTGCACTTGGCAATCCTCCTGCCTCTGCCTTTTGAGTGTTGGGATTACAGGCATGTACCACCACACCCAGCTTTATGTGGTGCTTGGGAATCAAACTCAGGGCCTAGCACTTTCAAGGCAGGTGCTTTAGCCGCTGTGCCATTCCTCCAGCCTCCCAGTACCATTTGTTAAAGAGGCTATATTTACTCCAGTGTATATTTTGGCCCCTTTGTTGAAGATCAGATGGCTGAAAGTACTATATTTATTTTCTTCAGAGTTTTTTTCATGAAAGGATGTTGTGTTTTGTCAAAGGCTTACTTTGCATCTATTGACATGATTATGTGATGATTTTTATCTTTGGTTTTGTTTTATTACTTTAATTGATTTACATATGTTGAACCATCCTTGGATGGTTGAAGTCAGGATGAAGTCAACTTGGTTATGGTGTATTATTTGTTAAATAATTTGTCCTGAGGATGGAGGAATAAAACAGTGGTTAGAGAGCTTACAAGACCCTGAGTTGGATTCCTCAGAATCACATAAATCAGGCATGGGGTCTCTTTGACCTTCTTTCATGTCCCATAGTTTCTGTTTTATGTAATTGGGTGCACCTACATTGGGTGTGTATTTTTATAATTGTGAGCTTGTCTGTAGCCTTGTTCCTTTTATCAGTATATAGTGTTCATCTTTATTTTTTCTGATTTATTTTGGTTTGAAATCTGCTGTGCTTGAGAATAGTGCAGCTACTCCTACTTATTTCTGGGCTCCAGTAGCATGTAGTATTAACTTCCAGCCTTTTATCATCAGTCTGTGTGCTTCTTTGGGAGTGAAGTGTGTCTCATGAAGAAAACAAATTGTTGGGTTTTGCATTTTTATCCAAAACACTCTGTCTCTTATCTTTCTTTCTTTCTTTCTTTCTTTCTTTCTTTCTTTCTTTCTTTCTTTCTTTCTAGATAAGGTCTTGCTCTGTAGTCCAGGCTGGTCCTGAACTCACTATATAGTCCAGACTGGCCACGAATGCATGGCAATCCTTCTGCCTCAGCCTCCTGAGTGCTAGGATTACAGGTGTGTACTACCACAGCCAGTTTATGGGCACCAGGGAATAGAACCCAGAGTTTTGCACTTAGTAGGCAAGTGTTTTAACTGCTAAGTCATACTCCCAGCTCAGTCTTTGTGTTTTGATTAGTGAGTTAAGACCATCAGAGTCAAAAGTAATTGTAAGATTTTTACCAAATCTTGTCATTGTCTTTTTTTCCAGTGTTGGTTCTTCCCCTCCAACCACTCCCCACCCCAATATATATATATATATATATATATATAATTTTTTTCAATGTTTCCTTTCCTCTGAGGTCTTTGGTGTTGCTCTTCTTTCTGTTTCTATATAAGATTCTCTCATGTGTTTTCTACCGTGGTGTTTCTACCATGTGGTTGTAAATTTCTTTGGGTTTTCTTTCTTTCTTTCTCCTCCTCTTTCTCCTTCTTCTGGTTTTTCTTTTCTGCTTCTTCTTCTTCTTCTTGATAAAGGGTCTCACTCTGTATTCTAGGCTGGCATGAACTCACTGTGTAGCCCAGGCTGGCCCCAGACTCAGAGCAATCCTTCTGATTTAGCCTTCTGAGTGCTGGGATTACTGGCAGGCCCCACCACATTTGGCTTATGAAGTGCTGGAGAATCCAGTCAGGTCCTTGTGCTTGCTAGGCAAGTGCTCTAACTGCTATGCTATTCTTCCAGCCCATCTTTAGGATTTCTTTGCTATGAAAAACAATTTACTTTTCCTTTAGTTTTCAGAGATAGTTTCACTGGATGCAGTGCCCTGTGCTGACACTTGTTTTCTTTTAAAGCCTAAAAGATTTCATTCCATGCTCTCTTGACATTTTAAGATTTGCATTGAGAAATCTGCAGTTATTTGGATGGGCTTGCCTTCACAGAATAATGTCTGATTTCTCTTAATTGCTTTTAATATTTTCTCATTGTGGTGAATTCTGAGATTTTGATTATGGTATGGCATGGTGTGTCCATTGATGGGATTATGTCAACTTGATGGAATTAGGACCCGCACCTCCGTTAGTGTTAGGATTTGTCAACCACCCTAAACTGGGGTTTACGAAATTGTCGGGATTGGAGCGTGAGTCATTTGTTAGCTGGCCAATGAGAGAGGAGCGCCCACCTAGATGTGGGAGGGCCAACTGGAACTCCGGTGGAGTAAAAGGGAGGAAGAGGGATGATTGTTCCGGCTCTTCCTCTGGGAAGCTCTAGCCTGTGCGATTGTCTACAGAAGCTGCAGATTGTCAGCACAGATTTGCTCCAGCCTTGACCTGTGCCTGTCTGTTGCTGCCCTTCAGTCGCCGATCTTCAGTCGCTGATCTTCACCTGAGATCTACAGCAGATTCTCACCTCACCGGCTGTTCTGCAGTCCCGCACCGGAGATCTAAGGCTTGGCGGAGCAGCCATCTTGGACCACCTCTATCATTGGATTTGTAAGCCTTCCTAATAGTCCCTTTTGTGCTAAGATCTGTAAATTCTGTCTTTTGGAAGGAACCCAGACTAATACACATTGCAAAATTCTTTTCTGGTCAAGGTTATTTGGTGCTCTATCTAATTCTTGTACCTGAGTATTAATTTCTTTTGCTAGACTAAGGAAATCATCTGTTATGATTTCAACAAATAATTTTATTTTTAAGCAAGAAGAGGTTTATTGAGAAAGGAAAGCTCTTGAGGAGAAGTTGAGAGGGGGTCTTGAGTGAGAGTCCCAAGAGGATGAAGAACTAGACCCCTTTATAAGACATTTGCTCAGGTCAGGTAGCTTCAGGTGGTCTCTTGTGGTGGGGGCTGTAGAACAATGCAAGCTGCTAATTATCTGTGGGCATCTACAAGAAACCAGGAGGAGGGATAAGCTGCCTGTCTTAGCTACTACTTCTTCCTCTTTCTGGAGGGACAGAGCCTTCACTGGGACCTTGACTCTGCTTTGACTCCACTTCTGCTCCTGCAGCTGCTGGAACGCCCTGCCCCAGCCCTGCCTGTCTGTCCTCACCTATTCTTCTCTCTAGCATTTCCCCTATGAGGAGACCATCCTATTTCTATAGGAGGAGGGGGCACCAATTTATCTGGCTGCTTCATGCTGACAGTGGGCAATGCTGGGGACAGGGGGTCTCCTTCAGAGGCTGGCTATCCAGCGGCCCATTGTAGAAGAGTTGTTTCATATGGGGTTCCACGTGAAGCACCATCTGTAGCTAGAAGGCCTCAATCTATCCTTAGTCTTCCAAATCCTGGACCCCTAAAATGTTATTGCTGGTGTTGTCTGATGTTTGGTTCAGGAATTTTCAATATGACTAAGAATAATCAGTCAGGGGGGTGGAGGAATGGCACAGTGGTTAAAGTGTTTGCCTAGCAAGCTCAAGACCCTAAATTGGAGTCTCCAACACTACATAAGCCAGGTGTAGTGGTACATGCCTATAATCCCAGCACTTGGGAGGCTGAGGCAGGAGGATTGCCATGAGTCCAAGGCTAGTCTGGGCTACATAGTGAGGTCAGGATCTGCCTGGGGAACAGCATAAGACCCTGTCTCAGAAAGAAAGAAAGAAAGAAAGAAAGAAAGAAAGAAAGAAAGAAAATAGTAATCAGTTGGAGTTCATGGAATATTTAAAGCAAGAAGAGGTTTATGGAGAAAGTAAAACTCTTAAAAGAGGGAGTCTCGAGAGAGTCCTGCTCACTGAATAAATTCTTTATACCTTTTGTGTTATCCTCTGCTCTTTCTCCCATAATTCTTTTTTCATTTTCATTTTTAATTTTTTACTTACATATCACATCTGTGACCACTGGAGAGATTATGTCAATTTGAGACTATTAGGAAAATTAGGCAGTTAGGAACTAGTCTGAATTAGGCAGTTAGGAACCAGCCTGGATTAGAGTGTGAGTGATTTGTGGGCCAGCGAATAAGGGAAGACCACCAGGCTAGATGTGGGAGGCCCAAATGGGAACTAGAACTGTATAAAAGGAAGGAAAAAGAGAGATTGTTACAGTCTTTTCCTCTGGGAAAGTTCTTACCTTAGCAATTTGTTGCATAGAAGACCCACAGAGGCAAGGGGAGGCTACAGAAAATTATTGAGAGTTCCAAAGAACAGCCAGCAAGCTGGGGCCAAGACTCCTTTTCTTTGGAGTAAAGCCCCAAACAAGAATTTTACAGACTTTTTATAGTCAGTTTTACATGGTAAACAGGATATGGCAGGTGTATAGGTGAACTTTACAGCATGACCTAGTTATATCCTGGTTCTGTCTTTCAGTTCCGGACACATTTTGTTTTTCTATGTCTTTTGAGGTTAGGTGCTTTTTATGGGAGTGGTACCTTTTCAACCAAGCAAGCAAGCCACATTTCAGAATCAAGGAATACTAGTTAGCAGCAGAGAAACCATTTTGCCCTAACAAATTGTCTATGGACACCAACTTGCTACACCATGCAGATCTTCGTCACAGATTTGCTCCAGTTTTGACTTGTGCCTGTCTACTCATTGCTGATCTTCAGTCACCGATCTTCAGTCTCCAGCCTTCACCATTGTTCTTCAAATAACTAAGATCTGCAGTAGACTCTCACTGGCTGTTCTACAGCCCTGGATGGGTGTTCTACCTTGAAGGTGAGCAGCCACTGGACCCTCCAGCTCTTGCATGTGAAGGCCACCATCTTGGACAATCTCTGTTCTCAGACTTGTAAGCCTTCCAAATAGATCCTTTTTGTTATAATTTCTGTAAATTATGCTTTTGTAAGAACCCAAACTAATACAGCATCCCTTTACCTTCTCATGCCCTCATACCCGTCTTACTTTCTTCCACCTCTCTTTTACTTTTTTAAAAATTTGGTCTTCTCATACTAGAGACACCATACAATATTTAACCTTCTTTGTGTGATTTATTTCACTAAGCACAATGGTCTCAAGGCCACACCCACAATTCTGAGGTTGGTTGTGAATTATCCATCAGCGGTTGCATCTACCTACCTTGCTCACTTGTTTTTGAGTTATCGCTGACTGCAGCAGTTAATGTGTCAACCCTGTCTTCTTTTCCTTTTTGTCCTTTTTGACACAGGGTCTCGCTCTGTAGCCCAGGCTGGTTCTGATCTCACTATGGAGCCCAAACTGGCCTTGGACTCAGACCAATCTTCCTGTCTCAGCCTCTGAGTGCTGGGATTACAGGTATGCGCCACCACATCTGGCTTATGTGGTGCTGCGGGAATAAAATAGGGTACTTAGTGCTTGCTGGGCAAGCACCTTAACTGCTGAACCATTCCTCCAGCCCTCATACTTGTCTTCAAAGTCTGATACACTCTCCTTACAAGGAAGTTGGCTTCCTCTGTTTTCAAATGAACTTGATATCCTGAATTTCAGTCAGATTTCTTTTCAGACTTTCTACCTTTACGCCAAAATGTCCCTTCACATCTTTTTGTTTCCCACTATTTTTATTAATATACATATGCAATACATAATGTTTATAATGAACTTGAATATTTCATGTGCATATATATCATATCAACTTTACAATTTCTTCCCATTTTTGACACTCCCACACCCTCCCCATCCCTTCTACCCAACTCTGGCTATCACATCATGTGGTTCTACAGAATGTCTGTGTTCTGGGTTTCCCAGGTCAGAGAGACTGTATAGTACTTGACATATTTAATCTTCTGCCTCTAAATCATTTCACTTAAGTCACCACTCTTTAGCTCAGCTTCCTATTCCTCAAATGGGCCACAGTGGTCAAATCTTGATGCCTCTTCTCTGAGTTCAGCTGATCCTTTTATTGGGATATTTGCCAAAAGTTCCTTCCCCCCCCCCCTATATTTTGCTATATCTTTGTTGATATTCTTAAACCTGGCCTTACCCACTAGTCCACATTAGAAAATAAATACAAGCATTCAAAGGACTGGTAAATATGAGAAGAAGGAAAGTTAAATTTCAAATGCCTTAGCTGAGGACTAGAAGGTACATGTTTGTACATTTACAGGGTTATCTTTACATCAATCAGTTTTCTTAAGATAAACTTACATCAAAGACCTAAGAAGTGAATTGCTACAATAAATGAACTTAAAACTATATCACATTGCTACATTAAATGAACTTAAATCTATATCACATAAGTATATTAAAGTAACAGATATGAAGGCAAATTTAGTTATTTCAGAATTTTTTAACTTTCATAACTTATTTACTCACATTTCACTTATTACTAACATTATGCTAGATTTGGTTTATAATTTTATCTGCCTATCCATCCATATATTCATGTATATGTATTTTTTAAAGATTTTATGTCAATTCCCCATGTTGCATGCAATTATTCTGTTTTCCACACTACTATTACTAATAATACTGATGTGGGGAGATTTCACAGATTTTATAGAACAGCTGGTACTATTTTAGAAGTATATCAATCAAATGATTTAAATACCAATCTACTTTTTTATTACACTTTCTCTATAGATGTTACCTTTCCTCCAAGTTATTTTGATGCTTATTTTTCTGCCTCTCTCAAAGAGGATAAACTCACATTCAACATCAAAAAAGTGAATTGCTACATTAAACAAGCTTAAGACTTTAGCAGTTTGCTACATTAAATGGACTTAAATCTGTATCACATAAGTATACTACAGTTAAAGCAATAGATAAATAGCTATGTTTAGTTAAGATTTTTTTGACTTTCATAAATTGTTTACTCATATTTCACTAATTATTAACATTTTGGCCAATTTGGTTTATCCTTTTACCTATCTATTCATTCCTAATTTCATGCATAGCCTTACTTTTTTCTCAGCTCATTCTCCTCTAGCTGTTGTCGCTTTTTCTCTGGGGTCATTGGTGTCGTTGGCCTCCCTTTCAACCTAAGTTTCCTTTAAGTAATCTCTGCAATGCTGGCTTAGTGGCTGCAGATTTCTTTAAGCTTTCTATATCATGGAAAGTTTTAATTTCTCCCTCTAATTTAAAAGATAATTTTGCTGAATATAGCAGTCCTGGTTGAAATTTATGTTCTCTTAGTGCTTGGATGACATTGCTCCATGATCTCCTGGCTTTTAGTGTCTGGGTTGAGAAGTCTGTAGTTATCTTGATGCGCTTATCTTTAAAGATCACCTTCTGTTTTTCTCTTACTGCTTTTAGTATTTTCTCTTTGTGTTGGGTTTCTAGTATTTTAATTATGATGTGTCGTGATGAGGGTCTCTTCTGATCAAAGTTGTTTGGTGTTCTATGTGCCTGTAGTAGTCCATGTTCATTTCTTTTCTTAGATTTGGGAAATTTTCTTCCATAATTTCATTGAACATGTGACCTTTAAGCCTTTTTTTGTCCTCAATTTTCTCTTGGACTCCCATAATTCTGAGGTTGTTTCTCTTTGAATCATCTATCAGCCATTGTAATGATTCACTTTCTTCCTTTTTTGTTTTCTTCACGGCCTGTATGTTGCAGCTCAATCATTTTGTCTTCTATGTCTGACATTCTTTTCTGAAGATGTTAAAAGTGGTTGCTTATTATTTCCTGTGTGTTTTTCACTTCCTGAATATCTGCATTCAATTTTTTTATATCTCTGTTGTGTTCTTTTCTAATTTCTTGTATTGCCTTCATTATATTCCGGTTTATATTTTCTTTGTTCTCCTCTAATAGCTTTTCAGTGTTTGCCATTAGCTTAGCTATGCCCTGACGCATCTCTTACATTATCTGTTTCATTTCCTGTTTTAATTCAAAGTATTTCTGGGCCCAGAAGTTATCATCTTTTTTGTCTTTTTCAACTTTGGATTCTGCTAGTTCAGGATCTCTGGTATCATTTTCTGGGGTGTCAGGTCATTTTGTAGGAGATATATTACCATGTTTCCTCAAGGTTCTGCTTCTCTGGCTGTTGCTGGCTGTCTCTGGATGCCTGTCTCTAGTGCACAGGAAAAAAGAATTCACTGAAGGCCCAGTCCTAGATGTCTCTGGAAGCCTCTGGTCCAAGAGACAGGTGGGGTGATGGAATTTCTGGTCCTAGATGCCTCTGGAAGCCTCTGGGATTCGGGATTGATGGGACGATGGAATTCCCTGGAAGCCTCTGGAAGCTTCTGGCCCAAAGGACTGATGGGGCGATGGAATTCCTGATCCTAGATGCCTCTGGAAGCCTCTGGGGTTCGGGATTGATGGGATGATGGAATTCCCTGGAAGCCTCTGGTGCATGGGATGAATAGGCGATGGAATTTCCAGTCCTACATGCCTCTGGTACACAGGGTAGTGGCAACTAAGAAGCCTCCAGCAGCGGGACAGGGCAATGGTCCCTCTTTTGAGGTATCTTGTTCACTCCCAGACCCCTCAGCAAAGCTCTCCCGCCTGTCCTGGCTTCCCTCCTCCATGGCAGGCTCTCCACTCTCGGGGTGCATCCACTACACTGAGCTGTTCAGGAGATCAGCAGCCTTTTTCCCTCTCTTTTCCCCTCTCTCTGCCTCTTGTGCCAGTTTTTTCCTAGGCACTGTTTAAGGGTGACCCCAAAATCCCTGATGTGCTCTTCTGAGCTTTCTTTTACTCTAAAGGGTTCAGTCTTCATCCCTTCACATCTTGCATTGCTTTATTTACCTCATCCAGCTTTTCATTTGTGTCTTCTATAAACTGAGCAAAATTTTTATTCATTAGGACTATTATTTGTCTAGTAAATTTCTCTTCAAGCTCACTAATCATTTCTTGCACTTGTTTAAGTATGTCTCATTTGAACTGGTTAGCCATTTGGTCCACTTGTTTTTTGACTTACTTTCCAGTAAGTTCACCTATTTCAGGGCCCATGATACCAGTTTCTGGGGAGTCGGGCATTTCTGCATGTGTCCTGTTGCCTTCTTGTCACATGACTTTATTGCTAATGATTTTAGGTCAATTAGGCTTAAACAAAACAACTCTACATTTTTCCCTTTATAAAAGATTTTTATTATTTATTTTTATTTACATATTGCATCCTTTTCCCTTCCCACCCTTTCAATACCCCCACCAACTTTCCCTTCCCTTCTCCATAAAGTCTACTTCCATATCTCTTACATTTTTTATGGTTTGGTTTTCTCATATTAGAAAAGCCATATGATATTTAGCTTTCTGGGTCTGAATCATTTTGCTGAGCATAATACTGTCAAGGTATATCCAACAACCTGTTCTTAAAAGAACAATTGAGGTGATTTCAAAACATGTCACTGTATGAGTTATTTGGACAAGTAGTCTCTTCCCTTGTCCTGGGGTATGGCAACAGTGCACCAGATACAGGGGAGGGGAGAGTACAATTAATTGGCCCACTGTGGTTCTTTGCTCAGTCTTCAGCTGTGTGTCTGTTCATGAGATCTGCCTCTGCCCTTCCTGTGCCTGAATGCACAGAGGTGTGACTTGCCTAAGGGACTGCAGTTTAATGGCCAAGCCAAGGCATTTTTCCGAGTGTATATGAGTGTTTGTGGGGATCCAAAAGCCACTGAGTTTTGTGGTGGGAGTAGGCAGCTAGGGGTACCTAACAGTCCGATGACCTCCAAGGTGTCTTGTTCTCGCCCACCCTGCTCCGCAAAGCTCTCCCATCTGTCCTGGCTTCCCTCCCCAGAGGGCAGGGCTCTCTACCCGCTGCAGCCGCTGTCTCTATGGCCAGAATACGTTGGGAAATCAGAGACCTTTCTCCCCTGTGCACAACTGTCTTTTGTGCCTCCTCCTTCCCAAGCACTGGCTAAGACCATCATCCAAATGCCTGGTGTGTGGCCCATGTATGGCTTCTTTTACCCAAAATAGTTCAGATCTGGGCTGTTTTCAAAGTGGCTCCCGCCTCCCTCACTTTCTGTTTTGTTGCTGCTGAGAACTACTTCTCCCAAGCTGGTCTGCTGAGCTGCAGGGAGGTCTTTTCAAGGGGTAGTAGAGTATGTCTTCAGTTTGTACCACCTGCAACCTTGTTTGTGGGGCTGAGGCTGCTGGCTGCTGTTTATTCTCATGGCTCCCGGTTCTGGGCTTACCTCACACCTGTAGCTGCTGGCTGCTCACTGCTCTTCAGGGACTTTCCCTGGTGACTTCAGCAGCATCCCGGGCTGGCGTGTTCTTTAGCCTCTGATACGTCTTCAGAGTTTCCAACCTTCCCGTAGCCTCTTTTCAACTTCTGGAGCTCTCCTCCCTCTCTAATCTAAATTGAGCATGTAGTTGTATTGTCTTTTAAACATTTTTTTCTTGAGACAGAGTCTCATTCTGTAGCCCAGGCTGGTCCTGAACTCACTATGGAGCTGGCCTTGGACTCACGGCCATTCTCCTGCCTCAGTCTCCTGAGGGCTGGGATTACCGGTATGTGCCACATCCAGCTTATGTGGTACTGAGGAATTGAACTTAGGTACTTAGAGTACTTAGTGCTTGACTTAGTGCTTGCAAAGCAAGCACTTTAACCACTGAGCCATTTCAACAGCCCTACATTTATCCCTATTAAATGCCATGTTAATAATTGTCTAGTATGCTGTCAAACTATAACTCAGTTTTTACACATTTGTACACTTGATAAATAGGGCTTCTGCATTTCATTCAAGGCCTTATTTATTATTTACTTATATTTGCAGTAGTGGGGCTGAAGCCCAGGGCCTTCACACTGAACTACATTATTTCCAGTCCATTTTTTTTTTTCAGACAGGGTCTTGCTAAGTTGCCCTGGGTGGCCCAGAGCTTGTTTTTTATTTTTATTATTATTATTTTTTGAAGCAGGGTCTCACTCTGAGGTAGCCTAGACTGGTCCTGAACTCACTATGGAGCCTAGGCTGGCCTTGGACTCATGGCAGTCCTTCTACCTCAGCCTCCAGAGTGCTGGGATTATAGGCATGGGCCACCATGCCCACTTTATGTGGTACTGGAAAATCGAACTCAGGGCCTTGTGCTTGTTAGGCAAGCACTTTAACCGCTGTGTTATCCCTCCAATCCCTGGGCCAGAGCTTGTGATCCTCTGCTACAGTCTCCCAGAGTGCTGGAATTATAATGCCTGCGCCACCGGATCCAACTCAAGGCTTTAATAAAACCAAGAGGCAGACGCCTTGCGGGACAGCCCACAGAGCCCTCATCAAAGCCCTTGCTCATCAACATTGCTGGGGCACTGCTGAACTGACTTTGCAGTGAGTACTCACTGCAGTGGCTCATAGCCCAGGGACATGATATGTGGTGTGGGTAAAGGGCTCAGAAAGATCCTAGTAACCCCTGCAACTGAGAGGGGAACAGAAGAACCCACGGGCCAACCTCATACCTGCCGACTGCCCACTGGCCCATAAGGAACACCCCCATTTCTCTGTATTACAAACTTTTTTTTTTTTTGGACACAGGGTCTTGCTTTGGTTCTGAGCTCAGAATGTAGCCCAGACTGGTCTGGAACACCCAGTAATCCTCCTGCCTCAGCCTTCTGAGTGCTAGGATTACAGGTATGAGCCACCACACACAGCTTATGTGGTGTGGGGGAATCAAACTCAGTTACTTAGTGCTTGCTAGGCAAGCACCTTAACTGCTGAGCTATTCCTCCAGCCCCTCAAACATGGGTAAACTGTGGAGACTCTGGTCAGTATAATGCCAGCCCCAGTGGGCTGTCGTTGCTGGACCTACTTTCTCCTGTCAGGAAAACCAGCACCACATTCTTATCAGCATCATTGACCCTTCCTGCTCTCCTGATGCCCAAAGCTCACCTAGAGTGGTTTGTTGCAGGTTTCCTACAGCTTAGTGGCTTTAATCTGATAGTCCTCAAAACAAGACTGTCCCTTTTGGGTACAAAGACCTCCCCAACCATGAATCATTTGATTCTCAGAACAAACCAGTTGACCAGGCTCAGAGAAGTTATGTGGTTTGTCCAAGGCTATTCAGCTAGAAAGTGAAAAAGCCACTGCTCCTAGGGGAGCCACATGCCAGATGTGTCTCCCCGCCCCCCCACCCTCCCCACCCCCGCCCATGTTTCCAGGGCTGGAGTGGAGTCTTTGCCCTCTCTTTGCTACTGACACACAGCAGGCTCTCAACACTTCTAGAGGAAATTCTGCTTACCAGAGCAGGAAGTCCTCCCCCCAACAGTCCTGTGTCTCATTATTCCTGAGCCTCCTCCCTACCCCTGCTTCTGCCATATATACCCCAAAGCTCATGGCTCCTTCACCACCCAAGCCAGGGACTGCACCCTCTACAAAGCTGCCCACAATCCACCCTCACTGTGCTCTCGTTTTTCTAAGCCACAGAATCATCAAAAGCATGTTTTGAAGATTAAGTCAAATAGTGTAAGTAAAATGTTAGAACCTGATTTGGTGCCAGGTTCAGGGGCGCCTGCCTGTCTCTCAGCACTCTGGGAGCCTGAGGCAGAAGGACTGCGGTTTGAGCCTTGCCTAGGCTAGTTATCAATGTAGTGAGACCCTGTTTTAAAATTAAAAATAAATAAATAAATAAAAAAGGCTGGGGATGTAGTGAGTAGAAAAGCAATGAAAAAGCCCTGTGCTTAACTCCCGGTACAAACATGTGTAAATACACACACGTGTGTGCGCACACACAAGCTTTCTAGCGCATCACAATGGTGCGATAAAAAAATGAAAGCAGGGCTCAAGGACATGCACCTTGTAATCCCAGCTACTCGGAAGGCAAAGGCAGGAGAATCGAAAGTTTGAGCCCAGCCTGGACAATTTAGCAAGACCTTGTCTCAAAATACAAACCAGCACATAGTGAGCTCAGGACCGCCTGGACTACAGAGCAAGGCTCTATCTCATAAAATAAAAAAATAAATAAATAAATTAAGACAAAAATAGAAAAAAAGGACTGGGGGGTAGCCCAGTGAGTCAAACCCCAGTACTAGCAAAAATTAAATAAATAAAAATATAAACAAACAAATAATAAAGGTGCAGTAAAATGGGGTCAGTCCTTTTGAAGGAAGCTCACCTCTTCCTTCGGCTTCCTCTTCGGGGCTCGATTTGGGAGCCACCAGGGGGCGCGCTCGGTCCCCCGAGATCCCCGAACGGGTCAGGATGGACGCCTTTCCCTGGGGGCTGAAGAGCTTCCTGCCGGGGGAGTGGGGTGCTCGGGCTTGGAGCCAGGGCGTGGAGCGCCTTAAACAAAGGACCTCCCGTGGAGCTGCATCCCTGCCCAGCAAAGGGAGGAGTTGTAAGCGGCTCTCAAGCCGAAAGCCCCCTTCACCTCCCCGCCACTCCCGTGCGCAGGGCAGCAGGGGTTGTGGTGTACGCCTCCCGCTACCCAATACTTGCTTTTACAATTTTCCCAGCAGTGTCTCTACTGCTCTGTTCGTGGTGCTGCCTCCCTCTGGACTCACTTTTGCTGTTTCCCGCCGTAACCACGGCGGGACCCTGTGACACAGGCCTGTCATCCCAGAACTCTGCGAGGCTGAGGCACAAAGAGCATAAGCTTGGGCCCACCCTGTCTCAAAATAAAAAATAAAAATGGGCTGGGGATGTAACTCAGTGCACAGGCCCTGGGTAGGTCCCCACGGCCAACACGCGCGACCAGGTTCACCCTTTCAGTGGCCCTTGAGATTTACTTCCGTCTTCGTTCCCATTTTGCGGGTGGAGAAACTGGGTCTTGGAAGACTTGAGTGACAATTCTTGCCTGCGTTAAGAAACTGAGATTCGCATCCCCCCTCCGCCCCAATTCTGTGCATACTCACGTTTTAGGGAGTCCGTCCCTTCCCTCAAGCCTGGATGCGGAGCTTCAAGGGTTAAGCCGGGCCCCGCCCCGCCCCGCCCGGCCGGCGGGAGTATGAATAGCCTCGTTCGCCGCGCCGCTCCGGTCGCCGAGGCTGTCCCCGCCCCGTCATTGTACCCTTGGCGTCCTTTTCCCTGCCGTCTAGCCAGGCACCAGAGGCTCTCCCTTCTCCTCGCGCCCGCCCCTGTCCGCCCCGGTGGTCAGACGAGCAGCATGGAGAGCTGCCTGGGAGAGCAGTCTTTCCAGATGTGGGACCTGAACCGGCGCCTGGAAGCCTACCTGGCCCGGGTCCAGGCTCTGGAGGAGCAGAACGAGCTTCTCGGCGCGGAGCTCGGGGGTCTGCGGGCACAAGCTGGGGCCGCCACCTGGAGGGCGCGCGCGGAGGACGAGCTGGCGGCGCTCAGGGCGCTCGTGGACCAGCGCTGGCGGGAGAAGCACGCGGCCGAGGTGGCGCGCGACAGCCTGGCCGAGGAGCTGGAGGGCGTGGTGGGCCGCTGGCAGCAGCTGCGGCGGGCCCGGGAGCGGACCGCCGCGGAGGCCGCCAGCCGCCGGCGCGCCGCCGAGGCCGAGAAGAGCGCGCAGGGCCGGCTGGGCGCCCGGGCGGCGCAGCTGGAGCGCGAGCTGGAGGCGGCGCGCGCGGCCCACCAGGAGGAGCGCGCCGCCCTCCGCGAGCTGGTGGCCCGCGCCCCGAGCCGCCCCGCGCCGCCCAGCGGCCCGCCCGCGCCGGCCCCCGACGTGGACGAGCTGGCCCGACGGCTGCGCGACGCGTGGCGCGGCGCGGCGCGCGGCTACCAGGAGCGCGTGGCTCACCTGGAGACGTCGCTGGGCCAGGCCCGCGAGCGGCTGGGGCGCGCGGTGCAGGGCGCGCGGGAGAGCCGCCGGGAGCTGCAGCAGCTCCGGGCTGAGCGCGCCGGCCTGCGGGAGCGCCAGGAGGCGTTGGCGCAGAGGTTGGAGGGCCGCTGGCAGGAGCGGCTGCAGGCCGCCGAGGAGTTCCAGGTGAGGCCGCCTCGGGCCCGGCGCACCAGGCTCCAAGTACAGACTCCGGGAAGAAAAGGGGTCAGGGGCGGGAGGAGGCACCCACGAAAGGAGGCACCGCTCTGAAACCCCACGCCGGGTGCTCCGGGCCTGAGCGGTGGACAGTCACCTGGGGCAGGGTGGCAGGGACGGCGTCGTGGCCTCTCTGAGCACGTGCTCTGCAAAGGCAGGCCGGCCCGCAGCCTCAGTGGAAGCAACTGCGGTCGTGAAGGCCCCTGCTGACTGCCTCCCTCAGCGCTGCGTCTGTGGCTTGGCGGCTTAGAATCTCCAAGTCCCCACCAGCTTTCGGGCCCATGAGGAGAGACACCACAAGCCCCTTCCCAGGTCATGGCCTCTCGGCTCCCTGGAACACATTCCACAGGCCTGGGACAGCTGCTCCCACTCACATTGCACAGATGTGACAACAGCTGTGAAAACAGCTTCTCTCTCCTCCCTGGGCCACAGAGGGCCTGCCTGGCCACCCACCCCCTCAGAGGAGGAAGATTCTAGAACTCGTGGGAAGTGGGAGCGGGCTGGTGTGAGGAGCAGGAGACAGCAGTGTGGCCAATGCCCTCGGCTGTTTCGTTTTCAGGACTGTGGGCTTCTTGATTGTTTTTCTTTCTGCTTCCACTTTCCCCCTTGCTTTCTGTAACCCATCTCCTGTCCTCTCCCGCTTCCCCTTTCCTGTGGAAACTGAATTCTCAGTAGCATTTGTTAATATTTCACCAGCATCCTTAGGAGGAGCTGGGGGCTCCAGAGGGCTGAGAAGGCCTTTGTGCTCATGTTGGGGACCCGGCAGGGAGAGGTAGAGAAGCTTGGGCCTGCCTGGCAGGGAAAATGGTCAAAAGAAGAGGCTGCCAGGCCTAGAGGAGTAGGATGGGACCGGAGGCCCCACCCCATGCCGCTGACTCCTTGGGTTTGCTTTGCTGCAGCTGGCTGTGGAAGCCCTGGAGCAGGAGAAGCAAGGCCTGCAGAGCCAGATAGCTCAGGTCCTGGAAAGTCGGCAGCAGCTAGCCCACCTCAAGATGTCCCTCTGCCTGGAGGTGGCCACATACAGGTATGGGATGAACTGAAACTACCCAGGCATGAAGTCGTACCGCACACATACGTGCTGGGGCAGAGACTCCCTAGCTGAAGGAGACAGAGGCCCCTGGTTCTGTACTAGGTCATGTTCCACCTGAGCCCCTCTGCTCCCCTGTAGGTTTATAACCAGGAAATCCTTCACAGAAAGGTGGTATTGCTGGCTTAGCTGGCTTAGGAGAGGTGTGGATACACAGGGTATCTACCTGCAGACAGACCTTTCCCCCAGACGGCTGAGAACCCACAGTTCAGGTTACTCACACCCAGAAGATAATGACATCAGGCAGCTTCAGAAGGGAGACCTTGGAGGAGGAGACTGACTTGCCCCCTAAGTTGGTGAAGAGCTGGTCATCATGACTTCTAAGGCTGATTATAGCCCGAATGTCTTAGGGCCTGATTCTTCTCTAGCCCCCAGTGCCAGTGCCCTGCCCAGCTCACTGCCACCTTTTCCATTGCCTTCGGATCAACTGCACAGATGTGCTGCTTCTCGTTGGCTGCGTGATCTCAGCAGAGTCTGTGGCTCTTCTGGGAAACATCTGGCTGGATGAGTATCCAGTGACAGAGCCCAAGGTGGCATACACCAAAGCCAGAGGTTAGGGAGCCAGTGCTGGCAGGGTACTGGGACAGGGCACCGCCTTCAGAATCCACTGTGATGAAAGACAGTGGCCCTGGGGTAGGTCCTGGAGGAGAGGGCACTCGGGCCCAGATCAGGACCCACAGTAAGAATTCCAGGAGGATGGAGGGAAAAGGCTCCTTCTGCAGAGACAGAACACAGAGGGTGTGATGCTGCTTTGGGAAGGACAGAGGTAAGACTGCAGTGGGTACTGACCAGACTCAGGTCATAGAGAAGAGCTGAGAGGAGCTGGTCAGAGTAACTTGTTGAATTGATTAATTCTCCTTTCCCCGTCTGCTCCAGAGCACAGAGGCAGGGGCATGGACAAAAAGACCTGCATGCCCGGATGGGGCTTAGGAGCGGAGTGCTTCGAAGTCCCCAGATGAGGTCTTTGACCGCAGGGAGCCCCGGGAGGAAGGCTCTCTGCAGAGCTAAGGAATGCAACCACTGGTCTCTGAGGCATGAGAAGGATTTGGAGAAAGGGGGCTGAACTCATTAGCTTTTGTCTGTTACCAGCTCTAGGGGCCCTAAGAGAGGAGGGGGAAGCCCATCCCTTGGGAACAGTCTGAGAATTCCCACTTCCCCAGCAAAGCACCCCCCCTCAGACCCTCCAGATGGCGGTGTGGACAAAGGCATCTATTAGCATGAGAATTGGCCCCCTACACTGAGGATGAGGTCATGGGCCTGAGTAGAGGGGAGACTAGTCTAAGCAATCTGTGGGTGTGCTGCTGCGGCAGGCCCAGTGTCTGACTGCGTGGGAATATGCTTGTGTGTCTGTGAGGTCCCCTGTGTGTCTCGAATATGTATGTGGCTCTATGACCAAGTTATGTGAGGTGTTTGGGTATGGAACAGTGATTTCATCATGTATGTGGTTTTTGTGTGATAATGGCTAATGAAGAGGGAGCCTGCAGTGCCAGGATGGACACTCAGTGCAGTGTCAGCTCAGGCAGGCTCTTGCTGCCTGCTCCCCTAGAGCAGAGAGGCAGACCCAACCCATCCTTCCTCCTCCCTAGGACCCTCCTGGAGGCAGAGAACTCCCGTCTGCAGACACCTGGTGGCAGTTTCAAGGCTTCCTTCCACTTTCAAGGTAAGAGAAGGGACTCCTGAAACTCGACCCTTCTTAACTGAGCTTTAGGTCCTTGGCCCCTAAGAGAATGAACATGCTCTCAGTCCAGCCAGTGGGAGCCAGGGGCAGAGTCTTTGTGAGTGGAGGATGTTCTGTGGCTCCGTGGGTGGCAGCACCTATTGACAGTCTCTCTCTCCCCTCTGCCTTTCCAGACCCCAAGCCTGAGCTGGATTTCCCTGGGACCCCAGAGGGCCAACATCTGGGACATTTGCTCCCTGTCCTCAGCCCAACCTCCTTCCCTTCTCCATTACCTAATACCCTTGAGATACCTGTGCCAACCTTTCTGAAGAGCCAGGAATTCCTCCAGGACCATACCCTTGCCTTGGCCAGTACCCCTATCCCACCAACTCCTCAGGCTTCCTGTCCTGTGACAGATGCCGAGGCCAGAGCCCAGGATACCCCTCACTCTCTGCTTCAGCCACAGGGTGGGAGGCAACAGGCTTCAGAGCCCCTATGGGCTGAAGCCAAGGCAGTAAACCCTGCCAGCATCCTCCTAGGACCAGAGGAGCCTGGAGGAAAGCAGCAAGAGGCCACGCCAGGCCAGTCTCCTGAGGGTCAGGTCTCCGTTGCCCAACCTCTTAGTCCTGACCACCCTAGTTTGGAGGTGAAAAATGGGGAACTCGGGTCTAGCGTGTCTAGCATATACCAGGAGGAAGCTGAAGGGCAAATTTTGGGAGTAGCAGAGAAGGAAATAGCCCTAGAGGTCACGGTGATGAGCAGCTTACAACAGGAATCTCAGCAAGAAGAAAGGGACCTAGATATGAAGGAAGTCCAGGATTCCCACGGTCCTCTGATGAAAGGAACACTGAAGGCCTTGGGAGAGGAGACTCAGCAGCCACTGGTCTCTCTGGAAAACCAGAACAATGAGACAGTAGAGAAGGAAGATCAAGAAACTTTGAGGTCTTTAGAAGAAGAGAGCTTAGAAACACTAAAAAGTCTAGAAAGAGAAAATCAACAGCAGTTAAAGTCCTCAGAAGAAGAGGATATGGAGACAGAGAGACCTCTAGAACAGCAGGCTTTGGAATTACCCAAGTCTATAGGAAAAGATGACTCACAGATATTGCAATCCCTGGAAAAGGACCAAGGACTAATGATGTCTTGTGAAGGTAATCTAGAAACAGTTTTACTTCCAGGAAAGGAAAATGAAGAACTAGTAGAGTCTCTAAAAAGGGAGAACTTAGCAGAGTCATTAATTCTTCAGAAGGAGACCCAACAGCCATTGAGATTTCAAGAAGCAGAGGACCAGGAGATATGGAAATCTCCAGCAAAAGAGGATAAGGAGTCCCTAGGATCTCTTGAAGATGAGAGCCAGGAGACTTTTAAATCTCTAGAAAAAGATAATCAGGAGTCACTGAAGTCTCTAGAAGAGGGGGAAAAAAATGTGCAATCTCTAGAAAAAGAGAACCAGAAATCACTGGGGTCTTCAGCAGAAGAGGACCAGAAGACTGTGAGACTTCTAGAAAAAGAGAATGAGGAGCCACTAAGGTCTGTAGAAGAAGAGGACCAAGAGACATGGAGAACTCTTGAAAGAGAGATTCAGCAGCCATGGGGGGCTCTAGGAGAAGAAGAGCAGATGGCATTGAGACCACTAGAAAAGGTGAATCCAGAGCCACTGAAGTCTCTTGGGCATGACCAAGAGTTATTCAAGTCATTGAAAGAAGAGAATGCAGAGGCAGCGAGATCTTTAGGAACAGAGAACCTAAAGCCACTGAAGTCTGCTACAGAGAATCTGGAAATACTAGAAACTCAAGAACCGTTGTGGTCTTTAGAAGAAGTGAATGGGAGGGCAGCAAAAACTCTAGCAAAGGAAATTCAAGAACCACTGGGATCTGTGGAAGAGAACCAAAAGGAACTGAGACCCTGTGAAGAGGAGACTGAAGAAATGCTGAGACCGCTGGGAAAATGGAGTCTGGAGAAATTGCAATCTGAGGAGGCAGAGGAGGAAGGCCACAGGAAGGTAGAGGAGGAGAAGAGTCTGGTGAAGGGAGAGGGTCAAGAGCCATTGGCATCTCTGGGAGTAGAGGAGCAGGAGCTCCCTCAGTCTGCAGAAAAGCAGAGCTGGGAGGACATGACTGTGGGGGACCAAGACCCAGGGCCGGAAACTTCTGGGAGGGCAGGAGTGGAAAGTGAGCATTGGGCAGGGCTGGATCTGAGGGAATGGGATGGGAAGGATGGGAAGAAGGAGGCTGCACAGCCCGGAGAGCTGCATCACAGTGCCACAGGGGAGGCCTGGGGCCTCGGGAGCCCAGAGTCCCAAGAGTACTGGGGCCCCGCTGAGGAAGCCAGTGACAAAGAAAGTACAGGGGCCCTCCAGGACCTGGAAGGGCAACCAGAGCAGGCAGGAGCCCCAGACTTGGAAGCTTCCCAGGGAATGCCAGGGGTGACTGAGCCCCCATGGGTCCCAGGGAGTGACCAAGCCTCCCTAGAAGTTACCTTGGGGTCAGAGACAGCTGGGGGTGACTCTGCTATAGGAACTGAGCGGGGACTAGAGCAGGAGGTAGTGGGTCTGGAGGACTCAGGGCACCAGGCAAGAGAGGAGGAGACTCAGCCATTGGTGGGGGAGGAAGCTCTAGAGGGAAAAAGAACTCAGGGCTTGGAAACGTCTGAAAAGGATTCAGCAGAAACTGATGCTCTGGAGGCAGTGCTCTCCAAACTGCCCACCTTGAGCAGAGCCTCCCCGCTGCTGGAGTCAGATCCCGAAGCCCTTGGGGAAGGGGTAGCTGAGGAGGTGGTCCCTGCTGGGGCCTCAGGCTATGAGGGCAGCAATGCCCCTCAGCCCAGGCTCCTGGGGCCGGAGGAAGCTGAGGAGACACAAGCAGAGGTGGGACACCCCAGACCCAGGTCCACTGAGCCCTGGTCACCCACTCCGATCCTGAAGGAAGCCCCGGGACCCCAGTTTCAGAGTGAGGAGAGCCTGGAGGCTGCCTGGGAGCTAGAAAGGAAGGCTGAAGTCACAGGAAATATGGAGGATGAGACGGAGTTTGGTGCTGGGGAGATCCCTGATGGCCTCCAGGAGGAAGAGGAGGAAGGGAGCAGAGAAGAGAGTGAGGCCGATGAGCTGGGGGAGACCCTTCCAGACTCCACTCCCCTGGGACTCTACCTCAGGTCTCCTGTGTCCCCCAGGTGGGACCTGGTGGAGGAGCAAAGGCCCTGTCCTCAAGGAGAGGCCAGGAAGGAAGACTGGGACCCTGCTCTCCTGACCTCCAAGGGCCAAGAAGGCCCACCTTCCGAAGAGGAGGATGGGGAGGAGGAGCAGGGCCAGGATTCTGACTCCTCAGGTGGCTTTGAGGACCTAGGGACTGAGGCTGCTCATCTTTCTCGGGTCCCCCAGGAGCTGGCAGAACCTCTGGGCCAGGTCCCCCACCTGCTGGAGCCTGCTGTCTGGGGTCAGGATGGGGAGTCTGATGGGTTTGCAGATGAGGAAGAGAGTGGGGAGGAGGGAGAGGAGGGGAGGGAGCCAGAGGCTCTACGGTGGGAGTCTGCACCCCCTGTTGGCAGCCTCCAGGCCCTGGGTGGCTCTCTAAAAGGGAACCTCCTGGAGCCCAAGACTGTTGGCGTCAGTGTTCCTTGGCATGGTGGCTTGCAGGGTGCCATGTCAGGTACCCCCATGACTGCCCCAGACACTGAGTCTCAGGACAGTGCTGAGCCTTCCAGTTCGGAGGAGTCTGACTGTGTGCCCTTGGAGAGGGAAGAACAAGCCCCTGGCCTTTTGGAGACCCCTAGTGGCATGAAGGACCCGGGTCCAGGGGTAGGGAACACCTTCAGCGTCAACAGGGGCTCCAGCTTAGAGGAAGAGTCAGAGCACATGAACGGGCGGGTGGTTAATGGGCTGGAGCAGTCTCAGGAAGTGGGACATAGGAGGCATGAGGCTGCAGATGCAGATAAGGGGCTCCCCTCGCAGGAAGAGGAGGGGAAGGCCGTGAAGACCCTCTGGGCAGGGGCTTCTCTTCACCTGGGCCCAAGTCAGCTCCTGCAGTTCACTCCGAGGGAAGGGGAAGGAGAAGGAGAAGCAGATTCCTGGTCCTCAGGGGCAGACTAAGGATGTGGGAGTGTCCCCGGGCTGCTCCCTGCTCAGAGGCAGTACCCTTAACTCATGATCTCTTCAGCTATAGTTTCTTCCCAGTGAGGCGGGGGTGGCTGGCTAAGGTGGGGTGGCATGTGGCAAAGGAGCCCTTGCAAGAAGGGCAGCTCTGGCCTTGCCAAGGAGTGAGTGTCCTGCCGGCTTTGAAGTCTGTGGAGCCCTAGTGCTAGCCCCCTATCTGTGCCGTCAGCTGGGACAGGCTCAGCCTTATGCTTTCTCCAGAGAAGGCCTGCCCTTGGGGGTGGAGGGGCCCGGCCTGCAGTGAGGGGAGCACCTGTATCCTCATCCTTTATCTTGGCCAAGTTACGACCCTGTCTGGCTCTTCCCTGCTTGAATAAAGTCATGCCTCCACCTACAAAAGCTCAGACTCCTTTTTCTTGCATGCAGATTCAGGGGAGACATGGGGACTGGCACAGGAGTGGAGGAGGGGGCCTGGGAAGCTGGTGTTGTGGGGCCCCCCTCATGAGTGGTACAAACCAGGGAGAAGTCTTGTGCAGCAGCACAGGAGGCCGGTCCTGGTGACCTCAGTGCCCAAGCTCGGCTCTTCCTCATCTGCCTTCTGCGCTGATTACAGGGGATGGCCGTGGCCGTGGGCCCCCCTCACCCTTGCATGCCCTCCCCATTCATCCCTTAATGTCGCCAGCATAATAAGCCCCCTCATCCCCAAACCCAAACAGCTGTCTGGCGGGTGATGACTGGCTGAGTCAGAGCTGGGTGGGGATTGGGAGGGAGGGTGTCTGACCACATAGTCTGGCTGTGGGACCCCAGGTCAACATTTAACCTCTTTGAGCCTCAGCCACTCTGGAGGGAGGCTGGGCCCAGCACTTGGAAGGCCTTCCTGAGTAGGAAGAGCTGGAAAAAACCTAGGGAACACCTCTTAGGTGTTCAGCAGGACTCTCCCCACAGGCTGGGGCAGGGGTTGGGGAGGGGGCCCGAAGCCGCCAGGGGTGAGAGCTAAGAGCCTGTCCAGCTGCTGCTTCTTGCCCCTTCCCAGGGGTTCTTTTGGTCCCTGTGAGGTAGGGAGGGACAGCAGTTCTTGGATCAGGCGGGCCTGTAGACCTTGAAGCCAGGATGCCCAAATAGAAGCTACTCCCAGTTCAGCTCTGTGGGGAAGGAAGAGTTGGCAACACCTTTAAATATCCTGGGTGGGGTGGGAGAGGGGCTGCCAACTTGTGTGCCACATTTGGAGACATGATCCTGAGTCTGGGAGCAGCACTTCCTCTCCTTGGGCCCAAGGCTGAGTGCTGGGGAAACCTGAGAGGATGGAGCCCCAGCCCCTCTGGCCCCATGCCTGTCCTCCAGCCAAGGAGGTGGCCAGCAAGCCTCCCTGGCAGACCAAGCCATCTGCCTCTCCCCCGTGTCTGCACTGTGTGTGCACCAGGCCTATTTCACGCACACCCTGCCCTGGGGTCCAGGATGCTGCCTCCACCCCATCCGCCTCTGTGCTCCTTCCTGTGCCCACTGTGAACAAGGCTCTATTTGACCCCATCACGCAGCCAGGCCTGGGGCCAACACACTGGCATACAGGCATGTAAGCTCCACTTCCTGCCTGTCTAATGCCCAGGCCTTAGGTACCTCACTTGGGCAAAGGCTAAGGACAGAGGCAGAGTGACCCAAGTGGACAGATGCTGTCCCAGTAATCCAAAGGAGAAGGATGTTTATTAAACAGAAGTAAAGAAGTGATTTTTTTTTCTTGGTACTAGAAATTGAACCTAGGGTCTTCACATTGAGATATCCACATCCCTTTTTATTTTTGATTTTGAGACAGGGTCTTACCAAGTCACTGCTCAGAGTAGGCTCAAGCTTGCAATCCTCCTGCCTTGGGCTCCCAGAGTGCTGGGGTCACAGTTGTGCACTTCCGTGCCAAGTTCCGAAGTGAGGACTTTTCGGTGCATCATGGCACAGGCCTATCATGCCAGAGAGGGCTGCAAGCTTGAGCCCAGCCTGGGTGGTTTAGCAACTTAGTGAGACCCTGTCTGAAAGTTAAAAATAAAAAATGGGCTGGAAGAAGAAAAAATTGGTCTGGAAATGCAGCTCAATGTGAAGGCCCTTGGCTCCATCCCCAAAGTATTGAAGGGGGTGTATGTGGGAGATAGGAGCTCTTTGGAAATGATAGCCTGTCCATGCAGAAAGAAAAATGAGGATTGAACAGTGTCTGGGACAGTCGTGGTTACAGTAATGGGAGTGATTGTCATTTTGAACAGTTATTTACTGAGCATCTACCATGTGCTGCGCACTGAGCAGGCCCTGGAACCCAGTGACAAACAATAACATAGTTTCTTACTCAGGAAGCTGTAGCTACTAATTGAACAAGAGCTTCAAAGTGGAACCCTATTCTTTTTGAGACAGAGTCTCACTGCCGCCCAGGCTGGTCCTGAACTCACTGTGTAGCCCAGGCTGGCCTTGAACACATGGCAATCCTCTTGCCTCAGCCTCCCAAGTGCTGGGACCTCTAATAGGTGTGTACCACCACGCCCACTATATTAGGTACTGTGGAATCAGCTCAGGGCCTGGAGCTTGCTAGGCAAGAGCTTTAACAACTGAGCTATTCCTCCAACTCCAAGGAATCATATTTGAAAACAGAAATGTCCTGGGTTATGGGAACATAGGGCAGAGGGCCTCACTCGACCTGAGCCAGGGCAGTACTGGAAGGGATGGCAGGAAAGACTGCCCTGGGAACTTGGAGGAGAGCAAGGGGAGAGAGGGGGGGAAAGTCCTAACTGAGGGAATAGCCTGTGCACAGTTCTGAGGCAATAAAGGAGCTTGGGTCCAGGCCTGATGGTACAGGCCTGGAATCCCTGTACTATGGGAGACTAAAGCAGGAGGGTCACAAGTGTGAGTTTAGTGACTCAATGAGAACCTATCTCAAAATCAAATATAAGCAATGGACTGGGACATAGCTCAGTCTGAAGGTCCTGGGCTTGATCTCTAACACAGAGACAGAGAAAGAGAGAGAGATATGGAGAGAACAAGGAAGAGCAAGAGAGAGTGCATACTTGGGCATCTGAGGAACAGGGTGGAGGCTGTGTGGCTGGCAGGAGGAGAAGGAGGAGGTTTGCAATGGGACTTCAGAGAATTAGGCAGGGGTTAGTGTGCGGAGGTCTCACTAGGAAGCCAGGACTTCTTCCCAAAAGAAATGTGAGCCTTGGGAGGTTATGAATAGAGGTATCATGGCCAGGTTTGCATTTTGAAGAAACCCTTCTGGCCATTGTGTGAGAATGGCTTGGAGCACACATGAGACCCAAAGGAGGGTACCACAGTGTGCAGCTGCAGGACAGGGTCGCAGTGGAGGTGGGGGACAAGCAGAAAGAAAGCAGGGTTTCGGACTTGGGGAGATGCTGTGGGAGGTAGAGGGGACAAAGGACAGCAGAGGGTCCTAGGGTGTTAGCCTGGCCATCTGGGCATACCAAATGGTAGTACCATCTTCTGAGAAGGAGAATCCAGTAGGAAAATGTGGCCTCCAAGAGGTGCCCTGGGGTTAGATGAACCTGGAGCTCAGGAAAGGGCCAGGCTGAGAGAAGAGTCAGAGGTTGGCCAGACATACTAGGCACACCTGTAATCCCAGCACTCTGGAAGGCTGAGGCCAGAGGATGGCAAATTCAAGCCCAGCTGAACAATTTTTAAAAAGCGAGGGTGGTGGTGGGGCATGGGCTATAGTGCAAAGGCCCTGGGTTCAATTTCCAGTACAGGAAAAAAAATAGTCAAGAGAGGGCTGGGGACATAGCTCAGCAGTTAGAGTGCTTGCCTAGCAAGCATAAGGCCCTGTGTTCAACTCCCCAGCACCAGGCATGATGGTGCATGCCTCCGTGCTCAGGCGGCTGAGGCAGGAGGATTGCTGCACATTTGAGGCCAGCCTGGGCTCCATAGTGACTTCAGATCCAGCGTGGACTACAGAACAAGATCCTGTCTCAAAAGAGACAGAAGTGTGCAGAATGAAGAGGGGTGTGGACAGAGCCCCCAAAGGACTCCCACCAGAGGGGAGACTCCTGTCCAGGAGCTGGAGAAGGAGTCCAGGAGGTTGGGCTGAACCCTGCAGAAACACTGCCAGGGGACATGTCCTGCTTCCGCCTACAGCCCAGAACAGAGACTGGAGCCCTGCTCACTAAACATGGACCAGACAACAGGACACACTTCTGAGGGGGCGACGAGGAGGGAGCGAGGAGGGACAGCGAGGCACCCCCACCACCTCATACACAGCCTGTGCACAAGCAAGAGGTTATTGTGGGGCCTTCTGGGGTAAATATTGCCTCTGGGTGGAGGGGGGGGGGAGCTGGGGGGCCCGGAGGTGGCTTCCTGGGCTTGTTTGGGGCATTTCCTTATAAGGCCATGCAGGATGAGGCGCCTGAGGGTGAGGTCAGGGGCTGAGCGCTCCATTCAGCCCGCCTGAGCTGTCCCTGTCGCTGCCAGTGTTACCAGAGTTCCAGAGGAAATCAGAGCCTAGGCATTGGGCTTGGGCCAAGACCTCGGAGAAGGGCTTTTAAAGGGCCTCTCACTGCCGAGCATGTGGAGCATGTGAGGGGCTCAGCCTGGAGAGAGAGGGGCTTCGCCTGAGAGGCGCTGGCTTGCCATCTGTACTGCAGTGTCTGGACGAGTGTGGCGACCCAGTCTAATCTGAACTCATTCGCTGCCTCCCAAGAAAGGCCCTGCTCCCGGCTCTGCACAGCTTCCACCCCCAGCTTCTGCTTGGGAGCAGCTGCTGCCACTTGACCCTGTGGTGTCACAGCTGCTGTTAGCAATGCCATCTTCCTCAGGCAGGGACGCAGGAATGTGATTTAATTTCAGCTGGAATGTACCCTCTGGGGCTACCCCACAAGGGGGGAGATGCACAGCAAGCCCACTCACCCCTCTCGGCCCCCACCCCACCCACAGCAGAGCACTGAGTCCCAGGATGAGCCTTCAGCAAGAGGAGCAGAAGTCAGGCTTGCGGGAACCCCTGGGAGAGGGGACAAGAGAACAGTTCTCATAGTGGCGGCTTGAGAGGGGAAGCTAAATGCAAGGTACCCCGCTCCTGTCCCTGAGTCTGAGGCCCACCCTGAAAGAAAAGACAAGAGTCTCCCGTCCTTCCCTGAGCCACCGGGCCAGAGGACAGGGCTTAGGCAGGGGAAGGCCAACAGGGCCTCTGGAAGCCTGTTTTCACTCAGGGTGCTGGGATCCTTGCCCACCTCCGTTCTTCCTTCCTAAGGCTCCCTTCCTGTTCCCCCTTGTTCTAGCCCAGCACCCCAGACCCAGGCCTAGCTAGTTCCTCTGCAGCACCTCAGGAGAAAGTGGCCTCCTTCTCCCTGACGCTGTCCCTCAGTTGTGCTAACCTAGGGGCCCTAATGTGGCATCCTGTCATCTAAGTCCCTGACACTCTGCCCCCAGGGACGGACCCCAGGCCCTGGAGCCCTCTTTCTCCCCTCAGTCTTTTCTTCCAGTCACAAACACCTCCCCAGTGCCATTCACTCTCCCCACCCCCATGACTCAGCTGTGGCTCCAGAAATAAACGGAGGCAAGTGCCTGGGGCCTCTGTCGAGGAACCCCCTCCAGCAGCTGTGCGCTCAGCACTCACAGGCCACTGCCCCAGAGTCCCACGAAGAGGGCCAGGGAGTTCTGGCTGGCTCTGGGGCCCTCTGGGGTCCTCTGGGACCTGTCCTTATTAAGGAGAGAGATTCCTCACCAACAGCCTCAGTCCGCACTCAGAGACCCACCTCTCCTTCCTGGCTCCCCCTTTTCAGGTCTCCTCTGTCTGTCACCTGTTTCCCCTCCCTCCTGGTCCCTTCCCAACTCCTGAATTCCTTGATCTCACTGGGATTTCTTCCTGTTCTAGTTACTTCATTTGCCAGGAAATTAGCTCACTTTGATGGGCAAACTGAGGCACAGAATGGTCCCTTCCCAAGGATACCAGAAGCCCTAGATACCAGCTGGGGTCTATGGAACATGGGTCAGGGTCTGTAGGCTGCCCCCCTTAAGTGCTCCCACCCCAAGTGGTCAGCAGCCATCCCCGGTGGTTAACAATCCTTCTAAACACTAGAAAGAACTGTTGGGGATAAACACAGAAGCCACAAGGTCCACCCACTCAGGCCAAGAGCAGAGGCCAGAGTCTCAGGGGGTGGGAGCAGGCTCTGCACATTCTCCCTCCTCTCCTTCACCGTCCTTTCTTCCTGCCCCATCCTGCCATCCATCAGTTTTCCCTTCCCAGGAGGAGGTAGGCTGCTTTGCAGAAGGCAGAGAAGTCAGCCCTCAGGGAGGAGCCTCTAAATGGGGGAGAGAAGGAGCTTTTGCATCTCTGGGACAGAGGACACCTGGGTCCTCCCTGGGGCAGGAGTCCAACTACAGCCCCTGGGAAAATCTTTCTTCCCCTTGGGGTCTGATAGGAGGAGAATTTTTGGAAGTCTTGGAAAGCTGCTGTGTCATGGTGGGCAGCCAGGACAATAGGGCCCTTTCTTTCCCTGTGCAGAGGCCAGGCCTACAGACAGGGCCTCTGGGCTGGGATAAAGGCCCCAGTGAGGTCAGAGCAGCATTGTGGGATTCAGACATGTGGGGGAGGAATGTGGAGGTGGGTGTGGTCAGAGCAGGGGGGTAGGGGACTGGTGGGTGGGGAGCCTCTGTAAGGCCCTCTCACAGTCTCAAACCCCTGGGCTACACTCAGTCCTACCTCACACCCTGCCTGAGTCTCCTCTTTCTAGATGTCCCAGGCCACTCTCCAAGGAATGGGGCACTCTCAGGGAAACCCACTTTAGACCTGTAGGAAGGTACTGAGAGCTGAGGCACACATGGAGGGCCTTGGCAGGGATGCTCATGGTTAGGTCTGTGCTGTGCTCTTAAGGCAGAGGTAGCTATAGGCATGGGCCCACAGGTGGGCAGGCCCCATGTATCCCAGCGTGGATATGGGCTAGGGCTTGAATTCCGTGCGGGGTGCTGCTGAGTCATTTCTGGACCAGCTTCCCTTTCCCCAGGAAGCCCAGCAAAGCCAGGAGAAGGCTTCCGTTTCCTGCCCTGCCAGAGCAGCCGGCAGGTGTGGGGAGGGGGGCGGATTCTCATCCACCTCTGAAAGTCTCACCAGCAGGTCAGAGAGATGGGAGACCCCTGCCTGTGGAGATTTGGTAAAAATGCCTACCTTGATGAGAGGCCGAGAGACCCAAGTCCTGTCCAGCTCACCACCAGGGTCTCTGGGAAAATCAAACCTGCTCCCTAAATGCCAACTTCTAGAGCTGGGGATTGTGGCTCAGTGGTAGAGTGAGCCCTAAAACATGCGCAAGGCCCTATTCATTCCCCAGCACCACAATAAACAAAGCCCGCCTGTGGGATGATGTCTTGGAGAACCAAAAAGATCCTAAGGACTGACACTGGGCATTCCCCAGTCCACCCTCCTTTCAGGCCCCTCTTCCAAAGGGCCCCTGGGCCTTGATCCACTCACACAGCTCCAGCTAAATGTCCTGAAATGCACAAGGAGGGTAACCACAGCCAGTACAGGGTAAAGTATCATGTACTCTGGCCCCGGCATCATCTTCCTCTGCAGCTCCTTAAGTAACAGTCCCAGCAGGCCCTGTGATGCAAGCTTGTGATCCCAGCTGTGTTGGGAGGATGAGGCAGGAGGGTCACAAATTCAAGCCCAGCCTGGGCAATTTAGCGACTTCACAAGAATGTGTCTGAAAATTAAAACTCAACAATGGCCTAGGGATTTAGCTCAGTATAAAGGCCCCGGGCGCTATTTCAGTGCCAAGCAAAATAACAAAAAACCAACCAGCCCCTACTTCCTAGCCCTGCTGAGCTGACTGTGTCCGGTGGGCAAAAGGTGGGGCAAGGAGTCTGGGTGAGGAAGGAGTGTGGTGGCAGGTGGGTCTGGCAGGTCAAGGCTGGAATCTGGGACCAGCTGTCTGAGGTCTAGATATAGGGTGGGGACGGTCCCAGGAGCTGGGCAGGGACGGCTCTGAAGAGCCCCCGCTGTCCTCACAGGCACCTGTCCTGAGCCTGTCTCTGCCACTCGGGCCTGCCTGTCCCTAGAGCTTCACATGGCTCGCCTCTGCCTCCCTGGATTTGTCTCCTGCCTCTTGCTTTTATCACGTTTGCTGACTTGGGAAAAGGAATAAGAACTGCCCATGTGTGAACGGGTTGGAACCTTGCGGGCACATGCGGAGGAGAGAACAAAGGGCGATCGACACACTTTTTACCAAAGGGACACACCTGCCTCGTGCCGAGGTCCACAGAGGTTGCTGCTTCTAGCAGTCCCCCTCTGCTTCTCCTGTGACCTCATCATCTCTACCCCCGCTGGCTCAGGCCCCAGCCAGCTCAGCCTGGCCGGAAGTCTAATCCTCCCCACCCGGCCCCTGCCTCCCTTGAACCTCACGGCTGTCCGAAAGGAAGACCGCGGCGCCCTCTGGTGCTCTCCGAGGACTCCTCGCTCCCCGGCGGCCCCGGCCCACGCGCGCACGCGCACACGGACTTCGCCCGCGGGCCGACATGCCCGCCCCCGTCGCGCCCTCTGCTGGTCACAGTCGTTGAAACCCACGGGCGAGTCCCCCCCACAGTCGCGTCGCCCGCTTCCCCTTTCCAGCCTTGTTTCCCCAGGTCCTGAATCTGGGCCTCCAGCCGTCCCTCCTTCGCTTCTCCCTTGTTCTCACGCGCCCTAGAGGATCCGCCCCAAGGACCCCCCCTGTTTGCCTGCCTCTCTGGGATCCAGGTCCCTTGACAACACTCTGTCTGCCTTGAGCACTTTGTCACTTCCCTACATCCTGACGCTGCTCCATTCCCTCCCCACTCGATCCCCAACCCGTTTCCTTTATCCAATGGCTGCTTACCGCGCAGCGCTTCCATGCGCTGCAGTGTGTCCCTACCTCTCCTTAAAGACTTCTCTGACCTTTAGGAGCTGTAAACAGAAGCTCTATGTATCTATCCTTTGAGGCCCTGTCCACTCCCCATCTGTCTCTCTCTCTCTCACACACACACACACACACTCACACAGCGCAAGAAAGCATCAAACTTATTTGGGATCAAACAGCTTTATTTTTCGCTGGTTTTACCCGGTGCTCCCCATTTCCTTTGAAAACCAAGAATGTGTGGGCATAGTACCTCCTAGAGAAAAGGAGGGGACAGGATGTCCGGCAAGGAAAGGGTAGCTGAGGCACTCGGGGATTGAAACCATTACCCAGAAGGGAAGGCCTGAGGCCCAGAGCAGGGGAGAGAACCTGGGTGAGGCTGGAGCCACCCAGGTATTTCCCAGGAGCTCCTCAGACACTGTCACTTGGGCTCTCGCTCAGCCCCTTTCATACTGTCACTTCATGTGGCGGGTCCCAAGTACAGCTGGGGTGAGGGAGCAGTGCCAGGGACAGCAGCGTTCAAGGCCTCATCCCCTTGTGACCAGGAGTGGGGCTGGAAAGAGGGGTCATCGGTAACTTCACCGGGTGTCCTGGTGTCTTTTCTGGGTGTAGAGCACGCGCCTGGAGAAGACACACACTCACCCTCCACCCTGCTCTCTTCCTTCTTTGTTTTTTCCAAGCCTGACCTCTGGTGCCCATACTCCTTGTCCCCTGACCTCATCAGTATGCTTACCCTGACTCGGCTGGTAAGAGCCTAGAGTGTGGCTGCATGTTCAGCACAGAAGGAGAAGGAGAAGGAGAGGACCCAGCCCAGCAAGCGCCCCTCCCGCCCTGTACAGGGCCTTAACACTGAGCCACATCCTCAACTCCTTTTTAGCTTTTTATTATTCGTTAGAGAAGACTCTCACTAAGTGGCTAAGTTCTCCATGCTGGGCTTGAGCTGACACTGGACCCAGGGCTTCTGTTGGCTAGCCGCCCCCCCCCCCCCACGCCGCCTCCTGCTGGTACTCACAGGCCGTCGGGGCACACAGGAGATCTGAGGGAGCTCCCAGCGACCATTCTCCTGGCAGCGAATCAGCGGCAAGTTACGCTGGGCCAGCCCTTCCAGGCACTGATAGCGGAGCACAGTATCCACCTCATAACGCAGCCGTGGGCGTCCAAACACTTGAGCCAGGGGTAGTTTAGGTGGGGGTCCACAGGACACTGCAGGGGACACAGAATTAGGAACCCAGAACTTGGCTCTCTGTCCATGGGTTCCCAGAATCTTGGTGGGAGCACAGGAAAAGCAACAACGTTGCAAAAAGATCAGGGATTCTGAGTTTTCCCACCCATGTACATCTGATGTCTTGGGTAGCTCTGCACCCTCCTTCCATGAACACCAGCCCCTCTCCTCTTCTCTTCTCCCCTCTCCCACCTGCCCTCACCCAGCCCCATCTTGCAGGTGTAGGACAGGTGGTAGTTGCAGGGCACATCGCTCCATCGTCCCTGGTCATGCCACACCATGACCACACAATCCTCTCCAGACAGGAAGTAGCTGTCAGGCTGCCCAGGGTTCCAGTTCTCATAGAGCTGGGGAGATGGAGGGGGTGGTGAGGAGCCCTCATACCATGAGCAGTGGGGAGTGGGCTTAGGGGAGCAGGAAGGGCAGAGAAGGACCCTAGGAGCGGGGAGGCTGGGATTGGGAACATAGCAGAGGGGAAAAAGAGGATGAGACTTTGGGGGAGAAGAAATGGGAGCCAGAGAGAATTGAGAGGGACATGTGGAAGGCAGAAGGTCCAGAGACAAGAGGGACAAGTTGTGGGAAAAGAAAGAAGGCTGGGAAAGGAGGAAGAGGGGAGGAGGAGATGGGAGGGGCAGGGAGGCCCCGCCCCCGGCTCCCCGACATTGCAGGTGGAAAGCAGAGGAGGTGGGCTGGACCCCACGAAAGCCAGGGAGGTCTCTCACCAGAGGGACTCCATCTGACCACAGGAAATCGCCTTCGATGGTCCTGTCGTTGAGCCCGATCCACTGATATTCCTGGTATCTATCTGGGGAAGAGCCACGGAAGAGATGAAGTTGGGCTGTTAGCTCTGCTGCCAGTAGGTGGTAGCCATTCCCTGGTGAACAAAATCCAAAACCTTTGCCCGCCACCCCCCCC
>PVKB01007453.1:0-34520 GCA_004027205.1 Ctenodactylus gundi | reverse complement strand
GGTTTCTTTGAATGGCTGTGACGGTGAGTGGTGGGAGGCACAGTTCCTCTTGGTTCTGTGCTGGGAGTAGGCAGTGAGGGGGGACCTGAGAGTCCGATGACCTCTGAGGTGTCTTGTTCACCCCCAACCCCCTCAGCAAAGCTCTGCCACCTGTCCTGGCTTCCCTCCCCCAGGGAAGGTCCCTCCACCCTCGGAGGTGCTCCCACTACACTGAGCCATTCAGGAGACTGGCAGCCTTTTTTCTCCTCTCTGCAACTGCCTCTTGTGCCAGTGTCTTCCTAGGCACTGTTTAAGGGTGACCCAAGTAGCCCTGATGTGCTCTTCTGAGCTTTCTTTTACTCTGATCGGTTCAGTCTTGGGCTTTTTTCTTTTCTTAATGGCTCCTGCTGACATCACTGCCATTATGGCTGTGGAGCGCTGCTTCTGCTCTGGGCTCTGGGAGGCCTTTTCCGGGGGGATCTCACATTGCATTTGCAGTATGCACTGCCCGCAGCTCTGCTCTTTGGGTGCTGGGGCACCAGCTGCTGACACGTCCCTCTTCTCCCGGATTCACGCTTGCCTCAGTCTGAGGCTGTGCACTCTGGGCTTTCCTTTATCGCTAGTCTGTGGATGCCGGCAGCTCAGGGTGGCACCCAGTTGGCTGCTGCCTTTCTTCTCCACTTCCTGTGTGTCATCAGGATTTCTGACCTTCCCGTGGGCTCTTTTCAGTTGTTGGGACGCTCCTTCCTCTCACGGTGTGGTCAGGTGTTCTGGGCTCCCTGCAGACTTTCCTCCATCTGCAGGATGTCTACAGCTTCCAGCCATTTGCAGCTGGCCTGGGGTGGCTTCCTAGGCTGTTGGGTTTTTTCACTGTGCCTTTGATGTCCCTGAAGGATTTCTGGCCTTCCCGTGGGCTCTTTTCAGTTGTTGAGGTGCTCCTCCCCGTCCTGCATTGGACAGGCATTTTGTGACTACGTTCTCAACTTATTAAGTGGGTCAATGAGGAGACATATGCAGCTCTGCCACTCAACTGCCATCTTGACCCAGGAGCCCTGTTAGGTCTCTTTGTGGACCCCCATGGCTCAGGGCATCTGGATTGACATGTTGCACTTGCTGCCCAGTGTGGTAATTGTGCCCACTGGCTTCTGTCAAGTATGTGCCTCAGCCTGGTCTTAACAGGATAGAATTCTGTTATCCTATTAGGACTGGGCGTATCAGTTAGCTGTGGTGAGGAACAAACCCAACCAAGCGGTAGCCTAACACGACGCACTCTTTTTGTCTCTCCAGACTCTCTGGGCCACGTGGGCGTTGCGCTGATATGGGTCAGCCTTGGCTGTTCCTGCTGGGCTCCCTTACACTCTGCTTCAGCTGGTGCTTTGACTAGAGGGTGGCGTGTGTAGAAAGACCTTGGTCACATGCCTGGCTGTCCTCTAGCTGTGAGGATGGGGTTGTTCCCATGTGGATTTCTGGAAAGTCACTGGAGACCTTGCCTTGGGCCGGGTGGACCATCATTCCTGCTACGCTGCCTTGGCTGAAGCAACTCTCAAGGCCATTCTGCACTTGAGGGGTGGCTTCCTGATGTGAGCCCCGGTGGTCATGCCGCCGGGGAGGAGCAGGGCTATGGATGCTGTCCCACAGCGAGAGGGGTCCTGAAAAAGTTCCATTGATTTCTGTTATTGTTTTCAATAATTTTTATTTGGAATTTCCAATACTTTTCACTAATTTCCAATTTCTTTGCTCGCCTGGTTCTTGCACCCTGGCTCCCTGTTTATTTGTTCTCTTCTCTTTAAGCTTTTAGAGTTTATGGTGGCGAAACTTCTGAATGCTAATATTGCAAATTAAACCAAAGTCCCGCTTGTGTTTTCACTCTTGAGTGACAGTTTGGATTATGAGAACTGCAGCGTCACTACGGTCCTGTTAGTGCCAGGACTGGATGCCCTGCATCCTTAGCTCAGTGTGCAAAAGTTTGGACCAGTCCATTTCCCACTGCCCTGACAGCACACTTACATCTGAGTGCTTCATAAAGATGGAGCTCACAGAACAGTGAGCCTGGTGCCAGTCTCTGCTTGGTTCTGGTGGCTTCTGCTCCATGGCAGTAGTTCCATGGTGGGCATGCGTGAGAGGAGGGAACAGAAGGGGAGCGAGGAGGCTGAAGAGATTCAGGTTCAGGCTTGCTCCTCATAACAGCCCACTCTCGTGGGAACCGACTCCGGGACACCATTGGTGCCCTTCCCCAGGCCCTGCCTCCCACAAACCTGCCATCTGACTCCATGCCCTGCCTCCGACCTGGCCAGTGTTCATGAGAGGGAGACCACCAGAGAGACAGGAAGCAGAGAGATTCTCAGAACAATCCTCTCCCGTGGGAATTAACTCCACGAGATTGGCACGGTCCACCCCCGGGCAGTGCCCCCTGCCCTTGTCACCTTCCCCTGGCCCCATCGTCACAGGCTCCCTGCCTCAAATCCACCTCATCGAGCCCAAGCTTCCAACCCTTGCACCCTAGAGGCACAGACCCAGCCAGAGCCACAGCACGCTGCAGTTCCCGGACATCCTCAGACACACTTTGTGGGATACGGATGGCGATGTTGGTGATTCTTCAGTGTGCTTGTTGGTGGCTGCGCATCTCCTGGAGCTGGTTGCTTCTGCTCTATGGGGGCGTCCCCTCCAACCCTTTCCCCGTTCTGGATTGACTCGTTCTGTTGTTGAGTTTTGAGGAGTTTGCTCTGTCATCTGCGTATTAGTGTCCTGTTGGGTCCAGAAGTTACTGTGTTTCCCCCCATGTTGGAGGCAGCCACGTACTGGGTCCTTCATGGCTTGTGCAGACTGGCTCTGGGGCTTCTGGTCCCTAGGTGCTTGGATCCACTCTGGCCTAACTCCCAGGCCCCCCAAGCAGCCTACACAAATCCTCTGGCCGGTTCTTTGTCTGTGCTCCGTTTGTCTCCATGCTGTCCACGCTCGAGCTGAACTGGCCTTCACGGTTGTCCTGGCTCACGTTCGCCACCACACGTGTGTGATCTGGGAGTCAGGGAGCTCACGAGTGTGTCCTTGGAGACAGACGGTCCACTCAGCAGGTCAGGAGCTGGGCTGCCCTCAACGTGGGCTCGCCCCTTGCTCCCCTTCTGGTGATTCGCCTGGGCCTGTGGGAGCCAGGGAGGTGTGCCTTTGATCTTTGTGGAGAGAGGGCAGCATTGGGCGTGTGGTGGGTCTGGCCCTGGGGTGGGCTCAGGTTAGAGCCAGGCTGCCTCTGGAGATGAGCTTCAGTGTGCCTGAGGCCAGTGCCACCTGTGTGCCCTGACGCCAGGTGCGTGCTGGCATGGGGCCTCTCCCTGAGTGTGAGAGGGTGGGCACAGGCCTCAAGGAGGAAGCTACGCAAGGGGCTGTTCCTGGCTCCACAAGCCCTTTCTTCCCCCACCTGCCATCTCAGCAGTCACACCTTGGTGCTGCGGGCCAGGTGGTCTGTGTTGCAGGTGACATTCTGGCTTGGGGGCATGGCTTCCGGGCTGGTGAATGAGTCCAGGCCGGACTGCAAGTCAGCTGGAATGGGGTGTACACTGCTGGTCGGTGCCCCCGCGCCCCACAGCACATGCACTGGCTCAGGAGAGTAGCCCTTGACCTGGCAGCCCAGGGTGACTGTGGAGCCCGATGCGCCATCGCAGCGGGAGGCCAGGGGGAAGACGGATGGGGCCGTGATGCTGGGCACAAGAGCCAGTGTGAGTGACCTTGGGTCCTGGCAGGGCCCAGGACCACAAGATCCTGCTGGACTTGACTCTCTAGAGCTGGGTGCTCTGCTGGGGCTTGCGTCTGTCTGTGCTTGCTTGGCTGGCCTGCCCGCCCTCTGCCACCTCTGTTTCCTCAACCACCCCTGCCTCTGGGGTCCCTGGCAGGCCAGGCCTGTGGCCCTGTTCTGATGCGCTTTCCAGCACTCTCCAGAGCTAGTTGGCCCGTGTGGCTCTCTGTACCTCTCTGTCAACCCGCCCTGCGCCTAGAAAGCTGCCCCCACCTGCCTGGTCAGCGCTGTAGTGACCAATGGCAGCTCCAGCCCAGGCTTCTAGCCCCTCCCTTGGCCCTGATCTCCCGTGCCTATTGGTTCCTGCCAGAACCCTCCCCCTTCTCGTTCCACGCAGGCCTCCTGGGGGTGCTTGGCTCGGTGGTGGCCCCCGTCTCAGGTCTTATGAGCCTTCTACAGTCCCTACTTTGCAACCTTTTGGTCCTGCCCTGGATGAGCGGGCCCTTGTTGGTATGGGAAGCTGTGCTCACCCTCTGCTGGGTTCTGCTCCTTGAGTCTAGACCTAGAGCCCTGACCCTGGGCTTTGCTCCACCGACTGTGTCCTCTGGTGTCGACTCTAAGCCCAAACCTGTTGTTCCAGCTCAGGGTAGGTCCATGTCCTGCTCTGTGTGCCAGGGATCCTGGAGGAAGCGCCTGGGCGGCAGACCCCTCCTCAGCCTCTCACCACTGCTGCGTCTGTTGCCCAGGTCCTAGACTCCTGCTCCAGGCCCAGCATCATGTCCTGGGGCGCAGGCATGGGGACTCATGCCCCTGCCAAGCTCCTAGGTGGCCCTGGCCTGCTCCCCAACTCCTGTCTCGCAGTGCCTTCCTCCTGGGGCCTGCTGAGCTCAACCTCAGTTCTCCCCTCCTGCTGTCAGCCTCCATCCACTCTGTCCCCTGCATGCTCCCAGTCGCCCAGGGCTTAGAGACACCCTGTCCTCTTGATCCTGGTCCCCCAGCTCAGCCCAGGCCCTCCCACCTCCCTTCCTCAGCTGCACCTAGTATCTCGCAGTCTGGCGGCCTCTGCTTAGGTCCTGAGTTCCGTGGGCCCATCTTCCCCTCATCCTCAGCAGGTTTGTCCTTCTGGCCCTCAGTCCCCAGCCCCAGAGTCAAGGCTGGGCCTGACCGGCATTTGCGGTCCTTCAGTGTCCTCTGCGAGGTCAGCCCAGGACTTTTGGGCCTCTCTCCCTTCTGCTCCCAGACCCAGACACGCCCCGGGCTTTTCTTCTCAGGTCCCATCACCTCACCTTGTGCCGCCTCCAGGACCGTCCCCTCCTGCTGCTGTCCCGTCGTGCCCTCCCGGGGACCCGAGTCCGCCTTGGGAGGCTCTGGCTCAGGTGGCCCGGGTGGGCGCTGCCTGTGGCTCAGGTCCCCGCAGCGAGGGCGCTGGCTGGAGGCGGCCACTGTGCAGGGGCCGGTCTCCCCACCGGCCCGAGCTTCTGCTCAGGCCTGCTTGTTGCTCTGCCCACCCGTGCCCCTCGGGCCGCAGCCTCTCTCCCTGCCGGGCGGCTCCCAGCCATGCTCTCGGCCGGTGCTGTCTCAGCTCAGCTCTGTGTGGTCCTCCTGGCTGTCTGTCACAGCTGATTCCCGGAGGTGTGAGCCCCAACCGCCCCTACCCCTGCAGAGGTGAAGAACAGGGTTGAAACTGGGGGCACGCCACTTCCGGAAGTTCCCTATCTCTCGGGTTTCGGTGTCCGAGGGCAAGGCCCTCTTGTGCGGGCGAGAGGTTAGGTGAGCTGTGTTCGGGGGTCCATAGGAAGACGCAGAGTCACCGTCGCCTGCAGCTCTGCATCCGGGTGCCCGGGGCCCCTGGGGCCACCGTACCCTGACAGCCTCCAGGTAGTGCACAGGGGAGGGAAGGACGACCGAGCTCAGCAGGGCCCAGGAGGACGATCCGGGGAGGCTGGGGAGGAGGCGGGGGGTGGTAGATGAGAGGGCAAAGTAGACCAGGGACTCGGGGGCTCCGGGGGCGTGGGGATCCTTGCAGGAAGGTCTCGGGCGGTTCGGCTTGAGGGCCAGTTCTGGGAGCTGGAGCTGAGCAGGGCAGCTGGAGCCCAACTTGGGGCCCATCTTGCCAGCCATCAGGGTGTCTCCTGTCACACACCACGTTCCACTACTAAGTGTGTGTGCAGGAGGACAGGACCAGGCTCCTGGTGTGCCCTGCGCGCCTCAGGGCTGGCTGGGGCCTGGGCACCAGCCTGACCCCAGAGACTCAGCGTGGAGAGGACTGGATCGGGAGGTGGGCTTCTGAGGACCCTCCCTCCTGCAGCTCCAGATCCACTGCATGTGAGCTGACACCCGTGACACCCATCTCCTAGGCCTGGAGAGTGGGGAGGACCCACACACAGTGCGGGCACACAGGCCAGGCCTCATGCAGCCTTTGCTGCAGGTCACCTGTGTCGTGAGCCGAGGCCCTGGGAGCAGCACCTCCGTGGAGCGGCTGGGCTGGCAGCAGTCTACTCTCGGCGTGCTAGAGGTTGGAGGCCCCAGGCCTGCCGGGCCTTGGCGGCTCCTTCCCTGTGGACGGAAACCTACAGCGCTGCTGGGAGGTGAAGGCAGGACTGTGGGTGCAGGAATCGCACCCCCACAGACTCACATGTCAGTGGACCAATCATAGGGCTCAGAGCATGCCTGACATTGGAAGTACAGGACCCAGGCATCGCCGGGGATACAAGCTCACACTGGGTCAGGTGGCACCTGACCTGACAGCTCTAGGGTCCTTGCAGAAGAGGGGACATGGACACAGACATGCACGCAGGGGGACGATGAGATGATAGGGTGGCCACCAGGCCCGATTTCCCAAGCCAGGGACACCACCTCAGGCTGGAGAGGGTGAGAAGATCCTCGACACCACAGTGAAGAGGCCGCCGGGGCCCAGCCGGCACGGCTCTGCTTCCTTCGGGAGCCTTTTGAACGGGACCAACCGCGCGTGGTGTTTTAGTGGCCTGGGTAGGGCCTAAGCGGGCGTTGAGTGAGTGGCTAGTTGTAACTGGGCAACTATCTATATGATTTTTTGTCTTTGCCCCAGGCCCGGGAATGCCAGATTGGTGTTAACTCCTTCCGATGGGCTGTAACTAGGTAACCAAGTGGCCCAAGGTTATTCTGGCCTTGGCATTGTGTTACTATTTTGGGAGGCCGAAACTTAGTAACTTTTAGGGTAAGTTTGAAGCATGTCATGGAGTCTGCTCAGCCTGGGCTCTTCACGGGTGAAGTGAACCCCAGTGAGGGATTGCCAGGACCAGGCCTTGACCTGGGCTGTTATGGGCTTGTGTGGCTTAGACCTGACCTGTGTCCTCCCCATGGAGCTCCAGCTGTCTATACCAGCCAGGTCCTTCCCAAGTGAGCCCGAGGCCCTGGGACACCCGTGCTCTGCCTGCTGTGTCCATGTGTTACTTTCAAACACTGACTTCCGTCTTGTGAATCCGTTTCCTCCTGAAGGGTTCTCCACTTCTGCCAGCTGCTCCCCTAGGGGGACCCTAATCCAAGTCCCAAGGGAAGAGCCTCCTTGGGAGAGGGACAAAAGGGACACCCAGGGCTGCAGGAGAAAGGCAGGCGGGGGCGAGTCCAGGCTGGCTCCCCCACAGCCTTGTGGTGAGGACGGCTCAGCTCCTGGCTACTGCGTGTCCTCAGCAGAGCCGCCGTCCCCACGGTTGATTTTCCATGGTGCAGTTTCTAGCAGGCAGGAACTGGTGGAGCCTGGTCCTCTACCTGTTCACAAGGCCTGTGTCACGGGAATTCAGGGGAGTGGCCAGATCCCTCTGGGCATGTGTGCCTGGGGTGTAGGCGGGCATCATGCTGGGGGACATGAAGGTGTCTCTCACCCATGGCAGTGGATTGGAGAGGTGTAGCAGTGGAGCAACACCGCCCTCCCCCCCGACACAATTCAGAGGCTGTCGGGTGCTGTAATGAAATGCCACAACCTGGGTGGTGGCTTCACGGAGTGGCATTTTTTTCTCTGGTTCCCTGCTCAGGGTCTAGATATGTGTATATTTCAGCTAAATGATGGCGGTGTCCTGGTTATCAGATGGCTCCTTCCCTTGAGTCCTCCTGAGGTTCAGGTGAGGGCTTACTCGGCTTCTAAGGGCCCCAGGCCACAGAACCCTAACTGCCTCCCAGGCCAACATTTCCCAATGCCACCTTCTGTAGGGGAGGCCCCACCTGAACCTGAGGGGGGACACTGTCGGTGGCTCCTGTGAGAAGATGGTGTGGTGGACACAGCACAGGACAGGCACCCGTCAATCCAGGCATCAGGCTGGGAGTGCCCCAGTGGTGAGTGGAGTCACCCCAAGAAGCAGGTGTTCATCTCTGCATCAGGCAGTGCCACAGGGATGGCCCCAGGGCCTTGGGGCTCGCATCTTGCCACCGCTTGCTAGAGGTGCTGGAGACAGAGTCACAGCATTCAGTGTCTTCCCTGATGGCTTTCAGTCTTGCCTTGGTCTGATTTCTTTCCATCTTCTCACTCACCTTGTTCGGAATGGGAATGTTTACCCTGTGGAGTGGTATGTTGGAAGTATCATACTTTTCTTTGGCTTAAAATAGTTGTATTTGTTTGGGTTCTTCAAGAGGCAGGATTTACAGATTTAAAAAAGGATCTTTTAGGAAGGCTTACAAATCCAAGGGTAGAGATGGTCCAAGATGGCTGCTGAGCCGTGAAGCAGATCTCCCGTCCAGGACTGTAGAACAGCCGCTGAGGTGAGAGTCTGCTGCAGGACCCGGGCGAAGACTGGAGCCTGAAGATCTGCGACTGGAGAGCAGCGACGGGCAGACAGGCCCAAGTCGAGACTGGCGTGAATCTGTGCCGACGATCTGCCATGTATAGCAAGTCGGTGGAGAAGGCGAGCTCTTTCCCAGAGGAAGGAGCTGCGTCAATCTTCCTTCTTCCTTTTCTACCCTTGGAGTTCCACTTGGCCCGCCCACATCCGGGTGGGGCTCTTCTCTTATCGGCCAGCCCAAAAATCACACACTTGAATCCAGGCTGGTTCTCAATTCCCAATCTAGGGGTGGTTCTCAAACCCTAATCCTAATGGAGGTGTGGTTCCTAATTCCCTCAAGTTGACATGATCTCCTCAACAGTCACAACAGTTTTAATTTACATATAACAAATTGATCATTTTACTTCCATTTTGTCTTCCCACTCCCTCATTTCACCCCACATCCTTTTCCCCTTTTCACGAATTCTATCTCTTCTGTCTCTTTTACCTATTTAGGGTGTATTTTTCTCACATTAGAAGTCATATATTTAACCTTCTGATTATCTTCTGTCTGATTCATTTCTCAAAGCATAATGGTTTCAAGGTGCATCCATTTTTCTATAAATGTTTCGAATGTGTCCTTTTTAAAAGCAGAATAGTACTCCACTTGTATATATGTCATCTTTGATGGACATAGTGGCTTCTTCCAAGATCTGACTATTATAAATTGTGTTGCTATAAACTTGAGTATGCATGTACAACTCCTGTATGACAACCTTCACTCTTTAGGGAAGATTCCCAGAAGAAGTGTAACTGAGTCAAATGTAATACCTATTTTTTTTTTTGAGGAATCCGTGTACTGCTTTCCATAATGATAGTATCAGTTTATAATCCCACCAGTAGTGTAAGAAGGTTCCTTTTTCCTACATCCTTGCTAGCAAGGAGTTCTTGATACCAGGCATTCTAACTGGAGTGGGATGAAACCTCAGTGTTGTTTTCATTTGCATTTCTCCAATGGCTAAAGATGTGGAACAATTTTTTGTGTATTTATTAGCCATTTGGACTTCTGAGAACTGTCTGTTCATTTCAGTTGTCCATTTTTTGATTGGGTCTTTTTGTTTGGGGGCCCTAATTTCTTTCAGTTTTTTTGTATAATCTTGATAATAGTTTCGGTTGTTTGTATATTCTTGATAACCCTTGTCTGATGAGTAGCTGGAAAAATTTTTTTCCATTCTATCCATTCTCTCATATATATGCAAATGTGTGTGTGTGTGTGCGTGTGTGTGTGTGTGATATGTAAGGTTTACAATGTACTTGAGTATTTTGTGCACATATATATGACATCAGTCACATCAACATTACAATCCCTTCCCATTTTTTCCCTCACATACCCTATCTATTCCCCCTAACTCCCACTGTCACACCTACTGAGTTCTATAAAATGCCTGTGTTCTGGGTTTCCCATATCAGAGAAACCATGTGATATTTAACATGTTTACTCTTCAACATCAGACTCATTTCACCTTTCAAATCACCACTCTTTGGCTCAGCTTCCCACCCCTGGAGTGGGCTGCAGTGGCCATATCTTGATGCTTCTTCTCTATGTCCAGTGCAGCCTTTTATTGATTTGCCAACAGTTCATTTTTTATGTATCTTACTATATCTTTGTTGATATTCTTTAACATAGCCTCAACCACCAGTCCACATAAAAAAGAATTATTACAATGAAATTCATAAGTCTAGAAAATGAGAGAAAGAAAAACAGAGAAGTTAAATTTCAAATTCCTTAGCTGAGTATCGAAAGGTAAATGTTTGCATACTTAAAGGCTGTTCAGGTTATCATTACATCAATCAGTTTTCTTAGGATAAACTTATATCCAAGACTGAATAAATGAATTGCTACATTAAATGAACAAAAGCTTATATTAAATTGCTACATTAAATGAATTTAAATCTATATCACAAAATTATATTACACATAAAACAATAATTATAATGGCATACTTAGTTATTTCAGAATTTTAAAAAATTTTCATATATTATTCACATTTAACTAATTATTAACATTTCGCCAGATTTGGTTTATCATTTTGCCTTCCTACCCATCCATAAGTTCATGTGTACGTATTTTTTAAAGATTTATGCACAAAATACTCAAGATCAATGTAAGTATTATGTATTGCATATATACATATCAATAAGATGGTGGAAAAAGATTTTATACTAATTTCCCATGTTGAATTATGTTTTGCAAGCTTATATACTATTAAAAATAATAATTGTGGGGGTAGTTTCACAGATTTTATGAGAAAGTTGGTACTGTTTTAGTAGGATATCAATCAAATACCAATCTTTTTTTTGGTTACACTTTCTCTTTAGGTGTTTCCTTTTCTACATGTTTTTTGGAACTGCTTTTCTGTTTGTCTTTCTCAAAGATTCCTTCAAATATTTTCTGCAATGCTGAGCTAGTGTTTGAAGACTTCTTTAGGGCTTCTTGGTCATAAAAAGTTTTTACTTCCCCTTCAATAATTTGGCTGGATACAACCACCTGGGTTGACACTTGCTGTCCTTTAGCGTGAATGATTTTGCTCCAGGCTCTCTTGGCCTTTAAAGTTTGCATTGAAAAATCTTGGTAATTTGAATGGGTTTGCCTTGGTAAAATAATGACTGTTTTTCTCTTGCTGCTTTTAAAATTCTCTATGTTGAATTTCTGAAGTTTTGATTATGATGTGTTATGGTGAGTCCTATTGCTGGTTGAGATTACTTGGTATCTTTTTTTCCCCACTATTTTTATTAATGTACAGATGTAATATATAGTATTTACAATGAATTTACTTGGTATCTTATAAGCTTCTTGTACTTGAAAATTAATTTCTTTTTCTCGATTTGGGAAATTTTCTTGCATGATTTCAGTGAATAAGTTCTTTATACCTCCGATGCTGTCTCCTGCTCTTTCTCCGACACCCATAATTCTGAGGTTGGTTCTCTTTGAGTCATGCATCAGTTGTTGTATCCAGCTATTCTCAATTCTAATTTTGGAGTCGTGTCTAATTATAGCGTTTGTTTCCTCAGCTTTATTATCTTCAAGGTCTGAAATTCTGTCCTCACAGTGCTTGAGTCGACTTCCCTTGTTTTCAAATGTATTTTTCATATCCTGAATTTCAGGCAGATTTCTTTTCAAAATTTCTACTTCTCTATGAAAGTGTTGCTTCATATCTTGTATTTCCTTGTTTACCTCCACCACCTTTTTATTCGTGGCTTCTAAATGCTCCGTAAGCTTTGCATCCATGAGGACCACTGTTTGTTTAGTAAGTTCCTCTTTAAGCCCTCTGATCACGGTTTGCATTTCTTTGAGAATATCTTGTTTGAACTGGCTGCTTAACTTGCTTACTTGTCTTTTGACTTCTTTCTCTATGAGTTCCACTATTTCTATGATATGAATGTCTGGGCTCTCAGTCATCTCTGGGTGCCCTGTTGCCTTGTCGTCTTCTTCTCATGTTTCTTTTTTTGAGGGACTTCACTAAGAGGTTTCTTTGAACAGGGGTGAGGGTGTGTGGAAGAAGCCAAAACTCCTCTGAGTTCTGTGCTTGACGTAGGCAGTGAGGGGGGTCCTAACAGTCCAATGGCCTCTGGAGTGTCCTGATCACTCCCGAAGCTCTCTTTCCTGTCCTGGCTTCCCCTACCCCAAGGGTGGGGCTCTCCATTCTCAGAGGTGCTCCCATTACCACCCGATCCATTTGGTGGTGGTGGTGGGGGGTCTGTGGCCTTTTTCTCATCTTTGCAACTGTCTCCGGTGCTAGTTTCTTCCTAGGTGCTGTTTAAGAGTGACCCCCAAAACCCTGGTGTGCCCAACGGAGCCTTCTTTAACCCTAAACAGGTCAAGCTTGGGCTTTTTTTTTTCTTTAAAGTGGCTCTTGCCTATGTCGTTGCTTGCCATGGCTGCTGAACACTGCTTCTGGTCTGGGATCTGGGAGGCCTTCTGTAAGGGAAGCTCACAGTGCGTTTGCGGTTTGCACAACGTTTTTGGAGGCTGGGCCTACCAGCTCATGCTGTCAGTTCCCACTTCTCCCAGATCTGCGTTTACCTTGGTCAGAGGTTCTGAGCTCTGGGCTTTCCTCCATCTGTGGATGCCAGCGCTCTGGGCCACTGGGGCAGCTTCCAGATCTGTTGTTTTCCTTTGCTTCCAACGTGTCTTCAGGATTTCCGACCTTCCTGTGGCCTCCTTTCCATTGTTGGGACACTCCTTCTGAATCTCCTAGATAAGTTGAATGGGCAGTTTTTACTTACATTCACAACTTTTTAAGTAGTCTATGAGGAGACATTACATAGCTGTGTGTCTTGGCCGCCATCTTGCCTGGAAGTTTTCCTTTCCCTCTATCTTGAATGACAGTTTTGCTGGATACAGCAGTCTAGGTTGGCATTTATGGCTGGAAGGGGTGATGGCTTGGCACTTGAGCTGGAGGGATTGTGTGAACTTGCTGAGGTTGGGGTGGGGAATGCCAAGCGCAGGGCTTTCATGTGTGTCTTGTTGACTTGTGGGCTAGGAAGTGAGGGAGGGGCCTTTACTCTAGGTGTGTGTGGGGGCCAACTAGAAGCTTAAACCAGGTAAAGGAAGGAAGAAGGAACATTGCTACAGCTTCTTCCTGGCAAAGCTCTGGCCTTGCCTGAGTCTCCAGATGTCGACTAGCCCCTGCTTCTCTTGGTTTCTATCTGCAATGGGGTGAGCAGCTCTCCAGCCCCTGCCATGTGGTTCCACTGTTGCTGGCTGCCCATGAATGGGCTGTGTGAGACCTTCTGAAACTGTCTGAGCTGTCTTAGTTACTTTTTCCTTGCTGGGACAGATACTGGACATCCACAGTTTTAGGTAGGAAAGATTTATTTTAGCTCATGGTTTCAGAAGGTCACAGCCCACTCAAGGGTGGGCAGCTGGAAATGGTAAAATCACATGGTGGGGCTGCAGCTGGAGCCAGAGCTAGAGCTGGTGCTCAAGAGACAGAGATCCTCCCAGCATGGTGGAACAGAGCCACGTCCCCAAAGAAGGGTGGAACCGGCGCACACCCATCCAGGTCAAGCCCCCAGCATCCACTTGTCCAGCCAGGTCCCACCTCCCAAAAGTACACATTATCCATAGGTACATGAAGCTTTTGGGGGACACTCTAGATCCAAACCACCACATGAGCTAAAATAAATCTTTCCTCTCTGAAATTGTGGCTGTTGGGTATTCTGTCTCGGCAGCGAACACGGCGGCATCGTCAGTCTGAGGTGGTGCTCTTTGAGTCTTTCATCAGCTCTTGCATCCGGCCTCAGTTTGGGTTCTTCCAAGACAGAATTTACAGATCTTATCACAAACAGGTCCACGAGGAAGGCTTACAAATCCAAGGATGGGGCGGCCCAGGATGGCTGCTCAGCCCCGAGGTAGGTCTCCCGGCCGGGCCTGCAGGACGCCCCGAGGTGGGAGTCGGCTGCGGATCTCCGGCGAAGACGGAAGCCTGAACATGGGCGCCTGGAGAGAGGCGACGGGCAGACAGGCGCAGGTCCAGACGGGAGCGAATCTGTGCTGGCGATCGGGGCGCGTAGCCAATCAGCGTCCGCAGACAGCCGGGAAGGCGAGCGCTTTCCGGGGGAAGAAGCTGCGCCGATCGGCCGCTTCCTCCCTTTTCTACCCTTGGAGTTCCGGTTGGCCCGCCCACATCTGGGCGGGGCTCTTCTCTCATTGGCCGTGAGTCCAGATCCAGACCACAATAACAACTTGAGGGAGGAAAGACTCTAGCTCCCACTGTCGGAGCGACTCGCGCAGCGTATCCCTGGGCGGCCGGCCACAGTGGGAGCCCATGGCGGGGGCTGGAGAGCAGCTCACCCGCTGCAGACAGAGCCAGGTGAACGGTGCAGCGCGCAAGGCCGGAGCCGACCCCGGAGAAGCCGTGCCAGGGCTTCCTCACCCATTGTTTACTTAGCTCAGGCGGCCACTTGGGCCCCAAACTCAGGGTGGGTGCCCCTCCCTCACTTCCTGGCACATAATTCACTAACACAGACCTGAAAGTCTGTTCTGCACAGACTCTGATTTCAACAAGCTGACACAGCCCCTCCAGGCCAAACCCCAAGCATCTGCCCCTTCCCGCTGGGCCCCATCTTCCAGCATCACCGGTTCCACCGGCTATACCCAAATGTATGAGGTTTCTTGAGAAGATTTCAGATCCACCCATACGAAGGCCTGTCAGGCCAGTGGGAAGAAGCCTTCCTGGTGTGGCAGTCACTCGCAGAGGCCCAGGAAAGTGGCTTCTGGCTCCCCTGTGGCCTTGTGCTTGTGCCCATCCACGGGCCTCTGGGGGCTGGAAGGGCTTCCGGCTTCGAGGCCTGGGACCTGGCAGCTGGGTTTGGCCCCGGGGATCTGTATTTGCACGCTTTTCTGTCTGGAAAACACGCATGTAAAGTACGATGCACCTAGTCCCGTTCTGCATGTGCTCCTCATGCCAGGGTTCCCCTAGCATGGCCAACAGGTCTGCCCAGCCCACTGAGACCTGCGGTGACTTTGCCATGGCTGCTCGTTGGCCTCTGCCTTCCTCCCCAGGAGAAGCCAGGGCTGCCTTCCAACATGACTTCCCCTTTTCAGGTTACATAAAAGTCAGTTGACTCCTGCCCACAATAGCAGTCTATCTGCTGGGACATGTGACAGCTACAGGACTGTGGCTTGTGCCTTTCCCAGCAGAAAGCTACAGGCCATAACTCAATCTGAGTTATGAGGCTGGGGCTGTTGCCGTGCTCCCCCACTCAGCTGTGCCAACTGCCCAGCCACACACAGGACACTCTCCTGTCAGGCAGCACCTCCGGGAAACACATCTGTTTCCAGTTGTGGTGACAGATAGGACGCTGTACCGTCCACACTCAAATCAAGGGTTCAACAGGCAGCTCTGGTCTCTGCACTTATCATGTGGCAGAGGCCAGCAGACCTGGGTACCAGTGTCTGGGAGGAAGGGCTGAGCAAACCAAGGTTCTTTGAATTGTGGGCCGAGGCCTTCCAGAACCTGCACAAAAGGCCACACCATGGTGTCCAGTGGAAGGGCCTCCCAGGCCTGCAGGTCTCCAGCTGAGATCTACAGCCCATGCAGAGCCAGGCCATTGGTTAAGTGGGGGGCCTCCCGGGGCTGCAGGTCTCCAATTGAGGACAGGCTGTGGTGTCCAGGGGGAGGATCTACCAGGGTGGCAGGTTTCCAGCCCTTGTATCAGGTGAAGCAGATGGTCCTCTGGGGGGTGAGCCTCACATGTCTGGGGAGAAGTCACAGTGACAAGGCCCTTGTCTTCGGGTCCTGTGTTGCAAGGGCCAGTGTGTGTTTGTGTGAGTGCACATGGGTAAGGACAGGATATATGTGAGTGCATAAGTGTGTGCATATAAGGGCAGACTGTGTGTGCATGTGTGTGTGTGTATAAAGACAGGCTGTGTGTAAGGACGGAGGCAGGTGTGGGCTGGGGGCCAGATGCCAGGCTTGAGGGATGAGCAGTGTGTGTATGCGTGCGAGTATGCTTAAGTATGTGTGTATGTAAGGACAGGCTGTGTGTGTGAGAGTGCATGTGTATGGCAGAGACAGCGTGGGCTGGGTGCCAGGCTCAAGAACTTCCTGGGGGGTGATCTGGCTTCTGATGACCTGGAGAATCTTCTCTGGCTTGGAACAAGCTGCCTCTCACCCCAGGGGCTGCAGGAAGCCACCCTTTGACTGATGGGGAGGGTGCAGGGCAAGGTAGGGCAGGGGACAGGCTCTGAGGTTGATGAGGTCCCCCGAGGCAGCCACATGTGAGTGTGGGCAACGGTGGCGTCTGGGCAGAATCGGAGACAGAGCCGCAGGTCTGCTTTGGAAGGGGAAGGTGTGGAGAGGAGCACATGGACCCAGGCTTCCCTGGGCTGAGTGAGCACAGTGGCGGGAGGGCAGGTCAGCGGCGCAGGCTTTGGAGGGAACCAGTGCCTCTGCTACTACGGCAGCAGCAGGAAAGCCCTGAACTGGTTTTGAACTGTCTGCGCTGGGACATGAGGCTGAGGCAGCTGCAGTGGACCGAGATCAGGGCATGGGCAGAGCTGCTCCGGGGCCTCTGGGCACTGTCCTTCGCTGTGTGGCCCCTCGACCTTCGCAGGCAGCAGTGCAGGCTCTGGCTTCAGCGACTGTCATGCCTGTGTCCTCGACCCCTCGCTCAGAGACACTCGAGACCCCACTGAGGGCACCTCAGGGTCTTCACACAATTGTGCCTGAAATATCCCTTTGGCCACTTAAGGTCCCCAGATGCACAGTTTCAGGGTTGGGGTCACTTTGTGCATCTTGAATTGAATGCAGTTGATCCCAGGGCCAGCATATGGGATGCAAGCCTACAACAAGGACGGGTCTGGAGCTGGACAGGGGCTATGGGAACCGGGTGGATGAGATCATCGAGGGAACACCAACCGGGACAGCCAGGAGGGGACCAGGAGTGGCGCAGGAGCCGGTGATGCACCTAGCTGGGGAGGGGGCGGCTGTGTGGCACCCACGGGGCCCTGCTGGCTGCCACGAGGGCTGTTTCCTGCTCACCGGGTGGGTGACAGATGGCTCCAGATTCACGGTCAACACAGGGAGATGCTGGCCAGTGTCCTAGCCTGTGTGAGCTGCTGTTATGCAATACGGGTGGCTGAGTGGTGGGTAGACAGTGGAAATGAGGAGGCGCTGGCTGCGTGGGCTCCGCACCGTGGGCTCTGTGGGGAGGCAGTGTGCTTCCCCTGTTCTGATGGGAGATGGCAGCGTGAAGCAGGGCTCAGGGCTCCACAGGCAGGAAGAGGCGCAGCTGGATACCCAGCAGGGGCTCTGCGTGCGGAAATGGCCCACCCACCCCAGCGAAGGCCCCTGTGAGTGTGGGCATGTGTGTGCATGTGAGTACGTGAGGCCAGGCATGTGCATGTATGAGTCTAAGCACACACGAGTGTGAGTCCATGTGTGCATATGAGTCATTATGTGTGTGAGAGTATGAGACCATGTATGCACACTTGTGAGTTCAGGCTTGAGCTCGTAAGTCCCCTGTGCACATGTATGAGTCCATATGTGTGCATGTGTGAAGCCAGGCATGTATTCATGATTCAATATGTGCATTTGTGTAAGTCCATGTATGCATGTGAGTCTATGTGACCAAGTGTGAATTCATGTGTGTGCATGTGGGAGTCCAGGCATGTGTGATTTAATGTGTATATGTGTGTGGTGTGAGTCCATGTGTGTGTTGATCTACATATGTGTGTGAGGGTAGGTATGGGCATCTATGAGCCCATGTGTTTGCACATGTAATCTCATGTGCACACTTGTGACTCCGTGTGTGCCCATCTGAGTTCATGCATGCTTATATGTAAGGCCAGGCACATGTACATACAAGGCCAGTTGTGCACACATGTGAGTCCATGTGTGTGCAACTGTGGGGCCAAGTATGTGCTCATGTGAGTACAGATGTGTGTACATGACAGTCTAGCTATGTGCAATGTGTGAGCCCACATGTGTGCACATGTGAGTTCAGGAATGAGCCCATGTGTGCATATACCTATTTGCACGCACTGTCTACTCTGTGTGTGCATGCATATGCCTATCTCTGTACCCACCTGTGATCTGTACATGTGTAATACATGTGTATACACACATGTCTGTGTGAGGGTGTATGTGTGTGACTGCAGCAGGGAAATTAACCCCTTAACTTCTCAGCTGAGGGTTGAGGGCTCCATTTGATTTTCCTTGGGGTAATGACTGCAGTCATGTCCTTTCCTGTGAACTCTTACCTCTGCCCTTTGACCCCAACCACAGGGACAGAGAGGCAGGAGGCAGCAAAGTGAACCAAAGCCTTTTATGGAGAGAGAATTGGGGCTTTCTGGGGAAGCAGAGGAAGGATCTGGTGGAGGCCAGGACAGGAAGAGGCTGTATCACCTGCCGCATAGCCTGAATGCCAGCCAGGGTGCAGCTGGCACTGCCTGGCTTGAAGCACACCTGGGGTGGGTCCTTTGTGACCTCTCCTTAAGGCTGAGCATCTGCAGGAAGTGGCTACTTGACCTGTGGAAAGTGCTGGCTGAGAGGGGGTGGCCCACAGGGCTCCCCTCTGCCCGCCACGTCCCTGGACAATGCCTGGTCCTGCAGCCTGAGCCCTGGGTGCTCCTGGGACAGCCGCTCATTCCCCCCAGCCCAGGGCATCCCCAGGACAGCACCCTGTCCCCTCATCTCTGCTGTGGCGCATGTTGAGCTGCCCACCTTGATGAAGGTGACGAAGCCGCTGTAGAGCAGCGTGAGGAGGAAGAGCGTCACGAACGCACACAGTGTGGGCCACAGGCCACTCTCTTCCTCCAGGTCCACGTAGTCCTCACTGCCTTCGTCCCTGCTCTGGGGGCCTGGGATGGGTGAGGTCGCTGGGCCTGGGGCGGAGCCGTGGGTAGTGAGAGGCTCCGTCCTCGTAAGACTGGGTGTCTGGGGTGGCCCCCCTTCTGCCCTGCCTCTGCCAGCCCAAGCCACAGGCAGTGTGGGCAGAGCAGGGGCCTAGGCAGGGCAGCAAGGCCAGGAGTCTAGGGAAGCCAGCGGTCACCCCAGTTTCAGAGGGTGGCAGGGAGGGACGGGTATGTGCACTGGGGCTCCCTCCTGCAGCCAAGGGTCCCTGACCAGGCAGGGCTGCAGGTTCTCCCCAGGGCTGCTTCCCGCTTGGGCTTACCAGCCACGTCCACATCCAGGCTGCAGTTGGCACTGAGCAGCGTACGAGAGGCCTTGTGCCCCACCACACACGTGTAGGTGGCCGTGGTGGAGTTGGGGACAGCTGGGACATGCAGCACACTCCATGTCTGGAAAGTGGTGTCCCCGGGCCGGGGAGCCGAGGATGCTGTGGTGAAATGGGAAGGGTCCATCTCATGCTGGCCCTCCAGCCACATCAGGAGGATTTCCTGGGGCGAAAAGCCGGACACCTCACACAAGAGCCATGCAGCTGCTTCTGGAGGGGCAGGTGCGGCCAGCAGGTGGATGGAGAGGCTGGTAGGTGCCTGGGCAGCTACAAGAGGAGAGGCCTGTTAAACCGGGCCAGAGGCGTCAAGGGCAACTCAGAGCTTGCGCCGAGGATGGGGACCTGCCCTTCCCAGCCACAGGGCTGGGCAGTGGATCTGGGCGGCAGGGTGGGATATTGTGTGGGGTAAGCTGTGGTGAAATGAGTCTCGGGTGGGCTGTGGGACAGGCGAACCCGGGCAGCCTTGGCTCCTGGCCTGGGGCCACCTCACCTTCCTCCTTCTGTGCCGTCAGCTCCTTGGGGGTCACGAGGCCGGACTGGTTCAGCATGCAGGTGATGGCTGTCCCGTTGACCCACAAAGCCCTGGGCAGCGTTAAGTGGCTGCTCAGGGATTGGGAACCGTTGAGCAGGTGCTGGATAGGTTCCTCCTCCACACTGTGCGGCTCATGGGCCACCTTCCAGGACAGCCGGGCCCCCTGTAGGTCAGGCCCCACAGCCAGGCAGGTGAAGGTTGCCTCCTTCCGGAGCCACAGGTCCTGCAGGTCAGGGTCCAGCAGGAAGACACGGGCAGGCTGCGCATGGCTGGGACACTCTGCAGGGACAGGCGTGAGGAGGAGTGGCCTTCGCCCGCCCGAACGCTGCATTTTCCTCATAGTCCCAGGCCGGACAGGGCCTCTCCTGGCTGCTCTCCAGCCTGGGTCACCCACTGCCCACATCAGATCTGGGCTGATGGCCCCTATGGCTTCTGTCACTGGGCAGGGGCACCCTGCAGGCCAGGCCTTCCCTGCCCACTGCCCTCCTCCCCTTCCACATCCTGCGGCCTGTGGGGTGGTCAGGCCCCTGGCTCTCCCACCTTCTGGGCCAAGGCTGGGTGCAGGTGTGGGTTATGGGATGGTCCCCCCTGCTCCTGCTGACCAGGGGCCCCTGGGATGGCCTTGGCTTCTCCCCTGGAGGCCTGGGACCCCCTCTCAGGTCTAGCCCTGGCCTTCCTGTGCGGGTGCCCTCCTCTGAGCCCCTGTCCTGCCGTCCTCATGCTCCCTGAGGGTGGGGACACTGACCACCCCGTGTAGGCCACTGCATGTGTGTGGTGGGCATGAGGTCTACAGTCCGCTGCTCAGTGCCAGCTGCAGGCTGCATGTGGATGCAGTGGAGTCACGGGCACGCACGGCCAGGACCCGACTGGGCCACGGGACTGCAGTTCGTCAGGGGTCAGTCAAAAACAGGGGCTCTGTGTTCCCTCCTTTTTTCTCCTCTCTTCCACTTGAATTTTTTAGTCAGTTGAAAGGTGTAAATCTATCCCATATGCAGTGGCATTCTGTCCCTGAGCACATCCCTATGCATCGCTCTGCTGTTTCTCTTCTGAGAAATGTCTTTTTAGAGCCTTTGCCCATTTTGACCAGAGGTATGGCTTCAGAATATCCCTCCCACCCCCGTGGCTCCTCCCCCGTCATCGCTTCCCAGAGGGGATCCCTGCTTTCGGGCAAGCATTTCTTGCGGCCCTCCTGGTGCTGCTTTTGCTGGTTTGCAGAATTTCAGTGTGCTGAATTTCTGTTTCTGTTTGTCTTAAACTCTCAGCTTCCTCCTGACTCTACTCTTTGGCCCCTTGGTTATTCAGGAGCAAGTGGCTTAATGTTCACGTACTTGCAAAGTTTCTGATGCTCCCCCTCTTAGGGATTGCAAGCTGGACCCCAAGATACTTTCTGCAGCTGTTGCCTCTGCAGATGGGAGGATTTGCTCCGTGGTGTCACCTGGGATCAGTCCTGCACATGTGCCTGTGCGGGGAGATGACCTGTGTGACCCACGTGCTCTGTGGATATTTGCTTGTCTTACTGGTCCAGGTGCGGTTCAGATCCTGGGTTTATCTGCTGATCTTCTACGTGGAGGATGTGCCACCTGCCAGCTGCGGGTGCAGAACCCCTTGCTGTGACCGCATGTGGTCTCTCTCCCGGCAGGCCCGGCGGTGTCTGCTCCCTGCGCTGGGCGTGCTGTCCCTGGATGCATGCGTCTGTGGATCCTTGTGCTTCTCGCTGACAAGACCCCTCTAACATCACGGAATGACCTGTTTGTAGTTTTAGGCACAGAGTCCACTTTGTACAATGTAAGTATGACTACTACTTGCTTCCGGCTGCTGTTTGCGCAGAGTCCTCTTCCCCTTCGTCTTAGACCGCCTGTCCTTGCAGGTGACAGGGACCGGCTGTGGGCAGCATGCGCTTGGGTCTTGTTTCCTGCGTCCTCTGGCCGCTCTGTACCTTTTGGGTGGAGAATTTACTGCATTTCTTCAAGGGTCATCAGGAACAAGTAAGGACTTAGAGCTGCCAGCTTGCTAGTTCGTGGGCGTGCCACCCCACCGTCCTCTGCTTACCTGTGTGGTTTTGCTGGTTCTCCGTGGGGCTGGGCCTGGGCCCCTTTCTCTTTTTGACTTGTGCATCTGCTCGGTGCTAGTCTTGGGTTGTACTCACAGAACGAGCAGGGATCATAGACCCCGTGAAGCTGGTAAACAACTCAACGTTAATACGTGGAAGCATCCAGAGTATTGCCTTTCCCCCAGTTCTTTGTTGTCTTTGGTAATAGACTTGCATATTGTGAGTGCCTTAGTAATTGGTTGTTGTAGTGATTGTCGACCACGCGGGCTCCTAGCCTTCGTGGTGAAGGTCTGAGGGCTCATGCATCGTCCCTGCTGGGTGGTCCCGTGGGCCTGAATTTGCCCCACAGTGTGCTCTGTGCCTCAGTGTGTCTTTCGTGACCATGATTATTGTCCTCTGGGTACTCTGTAGTGTTCAGTAGCGTTCCTTACTGGCCTCACAGTGACCCTCACAGTGACCCATCCCTGACGCTTGTCTGGGAAGGGTGTATGTCTCCTTCCTTTCTGAGGATAAATGAGCTGGGCACAGTGCTTCTGATTGGCTTTGTTCTTACAGCACTTTCAAAATATGTCATCCCATCTTGTCCTAGTCTGCAAGGTCTGCACTGCAAACTCTCCTGAAGGTCCACGGGGGACGTCTGATATGCGAAGTGGCCCCTTCTCCTGCTCTCTTTAGATCCTGTGTCTTCTCTTTTGGCAGTTTGGTTATAATAGACCTTTTCTTCTCCTTTCCCCCTGCTTTGTTAACATCTGTATAAGTGACACACAACATTTACATTGAACTTGAGTGTTTTGTGCACATATATATTGTGTTAAGGTTATAAACCCTTCGTCTCTCCCTTTTTTGACCTTCCTACACCTTCCCTCTCTCCCCTGACACCCACTATCCCCATTTAGCTCTGCACTCTGGGTTTCTCATATTAGAGAATTTATTAGATATTTAATCTTCTGTGTTTGACTCATTTCACTGTGCATGATGGTCTCAAGTTGCATCCACTTACCTACAAAAGCCTCAAAACTATCTGTCTGTTTTTATAAACAAGTACTATTCCGTTGTGTACATATTCCACAATTTTTGTATCCATTGGTCTGTTGATGGGTATTTTGGTGTCTTCCACATTTTAGCTATTGTTAATTGTGCTGCTATGCGCATGGGTATTCACATATCTCTTTTATATGTTGCTTTTAACTCTTTTGGAAAGATTCCCAGAAGAGGTATTGCTGGATCAAAGGGAATATTTATTTCAGCCTCTTGAGGAATTTCCATACTGCCCTCCATAGTGGTTGTACCAATTTACATTTCCACCAGCATTATGTGAGGGTTTGTTTTCCCCCACAACCTCACCAGTGTTGATTGCTGTTCAAGTTCTTGCTATCTGCCATTCTTTCTGGGGTTAGATGATATCTTAGTGATTTTTCAATTTGCATTTCTCTAATGGCTAAGTGTGTTGAACGTCTTTTCATGTATTTACTGGCCATTTGAACTTTTTCACTGAGGGTTGCCTATTCATTTTCATTGCCCATTTTTTACATTGGGTCTTTGAGGTTGAGGGGGTATAGTTTTCTTCAGTTCCTCACAGAACTTGACAAAACAATCCTTAAATTCATATGGAACCAAAGGAGACCTATAATAGCCAAAGCAATCCTGAGTAACAAGACAAAGGCAGGTGGTATTACAATTCCTGTCATCGAGTTATGTTACAAAGCAACAGTCATAAAAACTATATGGTACTGATGCAAAAACAGACAGGTTGACCAATAGAAAAGAATTGAGGATGCTCATCTGCAATAACAGAATTATTTTGACCAGAGAAGGGAAATAACCAAAAGACATTTCCAGAAGTTTTAAAACTGTTTAAGATGGCCATGACTCACTTCTTGGGCATGTATACTTTTTAACATCCTAGGAATTTTGATATAAACAGCACATTGTTTTTCTAGTTGCAGTCTGCTTCAAGGAAATTGATGTTAATTTTCTTTTGTCATAGTTAAAATCAGTGTTGGGAATTAAATTATAAATTGAGAAAAAAATCAGTCAATAAGAATGAATGTAGATGGCTAAACGATGCTTTAAGCAGGGACTCTTGTAAGTTGTCATGTCAATAAAATGCCATTAAGTGGTTAAAAAAAAAGAATTGAGGATGCCGAGATAAACCCAAGTTCTCTCAGCTACCTGATCTTTGATAAAGGAGCCATAGGCACACACTGGGAAAAGGACAGCCTCTTCAACAGGTGGTGCTGGGAAAACTGGTCATCCACATGCAGAAGAAGGAGTCTAGACACACACCTGTCACCGTGCACCAAAATCAAATCAAAGTGGATTAAAGACCTAGGCAATAAAACTGGAACACTAAGCCTTCTGGCAGACAAGTTAGGCAAAAATCTAAAGGATCTAGGTATGGGCAAGGACTTTCTCAACAAGAACCCAGAGAAAAAGAAATAACCCCCAGAAACAATAAACGGGATTACATCATATTAAAAAGTTTCTACACGGCAAAAGAAGTTATCAACAGCGTGAAGGGAACACCAACAGAACGGGGCACGTTTTCCATGGCCTGTACCTCAGACAGGAGGCTAGTAACGGGAATAAGACGGGCCCGTGAGAGGAAAGTCTAGGGCTGGGTTCGTTGGAAAAGCTTTGAGCTTGGGTGTCCTAATCCCTCCCAAGACCTGGGACCCTTTTCATCATCGTTTTGCTGACCATGCCTCCTGCGACTTTCTCCACTCCCCTCTGTAACGCCTGGCCCGCGGCATGGTCCTCTGCGCCGTTCACGGCGTCCCATAGTCCTGTAGGTGTCCGTGCCCCTTTCATTCCTGTTTCGTCCCTGTGTCCGCCCACCCACCCGCTGACTTTGTTCTTTCAAGGTAGTTGTCTTTGTTCTCAGAACTCCTTGCGCCTGACCTAGTCTGGTAGCAAAGCTCTCCATGGTCCTGTCTTGTTTCATTCGCTGAGTTCTTCAGCTCCAAGATTTCTTCTGTTTGGTGCTTTTTTTTTTTTTTTAATGACACTGGTGTTGAATTTCTCACTCACATCACGAGCTGTTTTCCTAATTCCAGCAGATTGCTTGTCCATATTCTCTTGTGTCTCACTGAGATTCCTTAAGATAATTATATTTTGATGCCTTTCCAAGCATCTCATAATCTTGCTTGTCCTGTAGTCTGTGACAGGAAAGGTCTCGTCTTCCTTTGGCGTTCCTTGTTTCTCCACAACTCCTGAGTTTCTACATTGATATTTGTGTATGCTGTGGGGCAATATTTGGAGTGGCTCTTGTAGGGAATGATGTTTCCCGTGTGGGTCCTGGGAGCAGTGGGCTGGGGCACATGGCTTTGGTCTGGCTGACATGGGAGGACATTCTGCTGGCACTAAAGAGCCTAGCACGTGAATAGTGCTGTGCAGGTCAGTGCAGTGCTGTCTCCTTACCCAGGGCCTGGTCTGAGCTCAGATGTGCAGCCACAGAGGGCAGCCTGGAGGAGGCAGCCTGGGGACAGAGCAGGCGACTGAGACGTGCTGATGGGGCATTCTCACCTGCATCCTTGGCAATGATTGTGGCTCTGGTGGCCTTGGGGGATCCCTTCTCTTCTCGGCGAGGTACACTGGGCTCTGGTGAGGTCTGAGTATTCCGTGAATCTGGAACTGAAGAAGCCATGGACAGGCGAAGGTGAGAAAGCCGAGTGGACTGAGGATCCCAGGGCCGGGAAGGAGCAGGAACTGCCCCACTGCAGGAAGGGGTCAGTCAGAGGACCTGGCTGTGACTTTGGACAGAGGCGAAGGGTATGGATGGGCAGTGGGCGAAGGGGCAGGGAGGACCCAGGGGTCCAAGAGCAGCATGGGCAGTGCTTTTGTCTTGGGGAAGGAGGCACAGTGGCCCCAGGCACCCACCTGGCCAGGAGAAAGCTTTGTTTTTGCTCTCCTTGTGGAGGGTTGCGGTGCATATGGGCGGGTCCAGACTCTGCTCAGGCTCGGGGAAGGAGAGCTGGCTGCTCAGGATGTAGGTCATCTTGTGCTGGACCGGCGGGTAGGTCCTCTGCGTCTGGGCCTTTGCTTCTGAGTGCCAGGTGACTTTCATGTCAGAGCTGCTCCCTGTCACCAAGCAGGCCAGGTCCACCAGGCTGCCATCCCCTGGGCTGCGGCACTGAGAGGTGACGTACACCGTGGAGATCTCTGTCGGTTCTGAAAGACAGATAGTGGGGTGCTAAAGATTCAGGGCTGGGGTAAGGGAGGTGGGTCGGGGCGTGGGCTGGGAAGAGGCTCATCTTCCTCACGCTCCCTCTTGCCCGTGACGGATTTGCCTGTGGTCACACCAGCAATGGCTGTGCGCATACTGCGTGGGGGTTGTCTCCTACAGGCTGCGACGCCCTCAGGCCTGTCCCTGGGACCCACCTCCCTGGCACCACTGTGTCTCCGACCCGGTCCTTGGGCACCCAGCTCAGGAGGAGGCTTAGTCCCTGGACCCTGACTCCAGCCCCGCAACGTGCCCTCTCTGTCCATGGAGATCCAGGGCTGGTTCTGAGATGGCCACCTAGCTGTCCCAAGTGTGGTCTCCAAGGAGCTGCCGGAATTTACCCTCCTCTCCCACCATTTCTGGACTAGCTCTTTTCTGGGGCCCTCCAATGACCAGTCTGGCCCTAGGACAGTCACCCTGGCCCTAGCTGGGGTGGCCGGTCCCAGGGGTGACTCCTGTAGGCCTGGGATCATGAGAATCAGGAGGGCTGTGTGAGTCAGGGCTTCTGCTGATTCCTGGTGACGCTGCTCTGTCTCCCCCGCACTCCCCAGCTGTGTCCTCACAGTATTCCCGCCTGGCCCACATACGGTTGCTGTTCACGCAGGCCAGACTCCTGCTGTCTGTCCTCACAGGACAGCTGTTGTGGTCTGCTGCCAACTCCAGCCCCCGTGGGATAGATTCCGACGTCCGCTCTACCAAGCCATCATGCCTTGCCTGTCCCCTCCAGCTGCCCTCTCTCCTGAGATTGACAACAGGGCCCCAGCCCTCCACACCCTTGGCCCGCTTGTGACCAGAGGTTCCTGATCCCTTCCCAGTCCACGTCAGGCCTCCCTGGCCATTCTGCCTCCTGTGAACCTCTGGACATACATTGTCCCGCCCCCGGTGCTGTTGGGAGATGAGGGAAGGGATTGACAGTGGAGGAACAGCACCCTTGTGGATTCACGTGCTGATGTCCTAATTCCATAATCTTAGAATGTGCCCAACGTTGGAAACAGAGGACCCAGTCACTGCCCAGGGAGGTGAGGTCACATCGGACCGAGTACCAGCTGATCCAGCAGCACCAAGGTCCTGACGGAGGGGATGCAAACTCAGACACACACTGAGAGAGATGGCCGAGACGGTGGCACTGTTCTGCAAGCCAGGGACAGCAGAGCAATGACTTCCCAAGCTGGAGCAAGGGTGAGCAGATTCAGTGGCGGGGAAGGAACCACCGTGGCCCCGCTGGTATGGGGGCGCTGGCCTCCAGTGCCGGGAGACAGACTCCTGCCTGTGCAGCTGTGCCGTGGAGGTGCCGCTCCCAGCGTCCCTTGGAAGCTGGGACATGTCAGGCCAGGGACACAGCCCTGTAATCCCAGCACTCTGGGAGGCCAAGGCGGGCGGATCATGAGCTAGAGCCCAGCACGGCCAACAGAATAACTCAGTAAGACCTTGTTTCAGAATAAAAGACAGAAGAAGGGCGAGGGGTGTAGCTCCTCATGTGAGCCCTGAGCCTGACCCCCAGCGCCCCAAAATCAACAATAAGCAAACCAAGCCAAGGAGCAGAAAAGAAAAAGCAAACCAGAACGGGTCTTTCTTTCAGGAGTAGGGTGTTGATATAACAAGAGCTCAAACACGTGGGAGAGAATTTGGAGGTGGGCGGTGACCCCGAGTGCCCTCTCAGGCTGGCCAGTGTGGGCTGCAGCCTGGGTCTGGCCCCTGGGGCTCTGCTTTCCCCCTTGCTCTGGGCGGGCACCACCCTGCCTCTTTCGTCCTGCCCTGTCCTCTGCTGTTCGCACCACACACCCTCCTCAGAGGTGCCATGGCTGGTGTCCCTGCCCAGGTTCCGATCGGACCTGCCCCCAGGAGTGGCTTGGGGGCATGTGGGCCTGGGAGGCAGCTAGGGCACTGTGGCCTTGGGTTCTTAGAAGGGGGCACCGAGCTGGCCCTCACCTGCACTGTAGGAGGACGCAAGGGAAGAGGCCGGCTGGGAAGCAGGTGCAGCCACCACCTGGCTGAAAGCATGTCACTGTGTGAAGTCACTTAGGCTGTGGCACGTGGTGACAGCAGCTGACAGGCTCTGGAATGTGTGGCCTGGGTGTTTGCTCCACCTCTCACGCCTCTCCATGCCCACGGCTGCAGGTGACATCCCCTGTGCCCCCAGCATGATGCCTGCCCACACCCGAGACACACGTGCCCAGAAGGCTCAGCCTGCGACTCCCAAATCCCTGTGACACAGGTCTTCTGAAATGAGTTCTGGACCAGATCCCATGATTCCCAGCGGCTGGAAAATGACGGCGGGGAAGAGGACCTGCTGAGGACACATAGCGTCCGGAGGCTGAGCCAGACTCCGTGTGGGCAGGTGGGGCAACCAGGCTGGCCTCGCCCCTCTCTGCCTTTCTCCCACAGCCCTGAGTGTCCCCCTTGGTCCTCAAGGGGACCCTGCTCCTGAGCCTTTGGATTAGGGTCCCCCTGGGGAGCAGGTGGCTGACGCGCTGGGGAAAGAAAGACAATCCATCAGGATAAAGTGGGTCCACAAAACGGGAGTCCGTATTTATTTGAGACTGATACATGGACACAGCATGCAGAGTGTGGGCGGCCAAGGAGCCTTGGGCTCCTTCAGGGTGCCTGGCTGCTGTAGACAGCCAGTATCCTGGAGTTCAGGCTGTAGCCACGCAGGGAGAACACAGGCTACTCAAGTCCATGGTGGCCCAGGTCAGGGTTCTGGTCCCTGTCATCCTTCCCTGGGGGTCACTTCACCTGCAGAGAACAAAGGCAGCGTGAACCACTGTCCCACAATGGAACAGAATTATGGCAGCTGGATCTAGGAGCCTGGACTGTTGCCCAGCTCAGCTCCCACCCCGCTGGCACCCAGCACCCTCTGTGCCCGCGGCCTGGCTACCTTGAACAGGGTGACGGTGGTGCTGTAGAAGAGGCTCAGGAGGAAGAGCACGATGAAGGTGGAGGCGGTGGTCCACAGGTTCTCGAAGCCCTCCTCCTCGGCGCTCACCTCCCCCTCTGCAAGGGGACACGCGGGGTCAGGGCTGGGGCCTGCACCTGCCTGGGGTGGGAGCGCCCAGCTCCAGCCAGTAGCGACCCAGCTGTGCGGGACAGCCCCCGATTGCTGGGAGACGCACACCAGGCGGGAGCTATGCACGGGGAGACCCAGGGACCCTGGGGAGGCAGGGAGGGCAGGGCAGACGCAGCACACGGACACGACAAGGCTGGAGGCAGGGACCCCTGGGGAGGGACCTTCCAGTGTGCCCTGGACAGTTCTAGAGTGGCTGGTTCTGCCAGAGCCCCTGAGCTGAGGAGGTTGGGGCCTGCGCATGGTGCTTTGATGTGGGCAGTGAGCAGCGAGACCTGAAGCTGTCTTTCCACACCTTACTGGAGGACTTGGGACTTGGAGCAGAGGCCCTGGGATATTCTCACTCCACTCCCCATAGAGTGACAGAGGCCGGGGGTGTCCTGGCTGGCTGGTCCGGCCCACCCTGAGTGACAGCTCCTGGGACAGGGACGGAGGGAAGACTGAGGGGCTCAGGGCAGCACCGCACTTGGTGGGCTCTGCGATGCCTGTGTTGTGGACCTTGGGGACATCTGCCCCAGGAACTCAGCCTTTTGGCTGGACATGGATACCTGGCTGGGACCCTTCTTTCCCTCCTGGGGGCTGGGTCCTCCACCTTGTGCTGCCTCTGCTTTCTGTCTCTGGGTAGGAGCAGGGTAGATGCCTGCAGAGCCAATGTGCTCAGAGGGATCATAGGCGTCACCTCTGTTCCTTGGGTGGCTCTGGACTCCATGTAATCTACCAGGACAAGGCTCAGACTCTGCTCCCTCACTGGTGTGTGCTGGGTGCTGGGTACCTGTTTCCCCCTCCCCCTTGATAGGCCTGGAGTTACCAGTCCCTGTAGGACCTACCCTGGCGGAGCTGGCCTTCCCCAGGAAGGCCTGCAGTGGCCCAGCCCTGTGTAGGACTCTGAGTCCTGGGCCAGGGACTTGGGGACAGTGGCCCTGGCCAAGGCCAGGTTGGGCTGGGTCATGGCAGCACCACCATGCAGAGACAGAAGGGGAAGCTGAGCTTGGGCAGGAAGCTGTGGGGGCCTTACTGCGCACGTGCGCCCATGTGTGTATGCATAAGTGCCTGTGTGCGCGAGTACTTATGTATACATGCATGACTGTGCCCATGTACAAAGATGAGCACCTGCACACACTTGGGTGTTTATGAGCACATGTGTGCATGCCAGTGCACTTGTGTGTGCACACATGTATGCACGTGTTCATGTGTGTGCCTGCATGTATGCAGGAGCACCAGTGTGTGTATGTGCACATATGTGTGTGTATAACTGTGTACCAAGTCTGGGCCAACTGTCCACCTGCTCGTGTGCACAAGGGTGTGCTCATGCCCACATTTCTGTGCGTAGTGCCCATGTGTGTGCATGATTTTGAATATATACTTATTTTTCATCTGCCTACATGTGTTCTGTGTATACATGTGTGTATGTGGACTTGTGGTCAAATGTACATATGTATATGTGAGCACTGTGTGGCTATGTATTTCTCTGCACAAGTTTGTGTGTGCTGTGCTGTACTTGAGCTTCCACACATGCACGTGTGTGCTGTGCGTCAGCATGTGCCCGACCCGGGTGCCTCTATCTCCTCCCCAGGTGCCTGGAGGCAGGTGAGGAGGCGGGGTTGGCAGGGAGTGGGCAGAGGGCACAGCGCAGCACAGCCCAGCAGGCGGGAGCATCGCACACTGAAGACCAGCAGCTTTTGAAGGGATTTCTTTATTTCTAATATTTATCGATGGCGACACCTCAGCCCCTGACACAGTTAGTCTGCAGCACACAGAGAGCAACGAGACTCTGGCCTGCACGGGTCAGGCCACAGGGTCAGTAGCAGGTGTTGGCCGTGTCAGACATGATGAGGGACACGTTGTAGAGGGTGGGTTTACCGGTGGCCTTGTCCACGGTCCTCTCGGTCACCATGTGCGGCAGGGCCTCGTGGCCCACGACGCAGGTGAAGGTCTCGCCTGAGCTCCACTCCTCCTCGGTCACGGTCAGCATGCTGTGGGCATAGTAGAGGCCTGGGGCCTGGGGCTCAGGCGTCGGCGCGCTGGTCACAGACTTGTCCGAGGGCAAGGGCTGCCCCCTCTGCAGCCACTGCACGAAGATGTCGGCGGGAGCGAAGCCCTTCACCAGGCAGGTGATGGTGGCCGACTCGCGCAGGGCCAGCTGCTCCCGGGCGGGAGGCAGCACGTAGACGGCCGGCGGCTGCTTGGTCCCCACTGTGGACGGAGAGCGGGCCATGAGCTTGGGGTGCGCGAGGGGACCGGGCTGCAAGGACACACGGGGGGCGGGGAGTGGGCAGGTCTACCTCTGGGCCTGGAGATGGTCGTCTTCACCGGGGCGGGGAGGTCCCTGTGCACGACGGTGCACGTGAACGTCTCCCCTGACTCCCAGTCTTCCACACAGACGTTGGCTTCACCCCGGGCACTGACGGTGTTGTTGGAGAGGCTCTCGGAGATGGTGATGTCGGTGCTGAGGTCCTCGCCGTTCTGGCGGGACCAGGAGATGTTCAGACTGCCGTAGACTTGTAGGTCTGTGACCAGGCAGGTCAGCTTGGCTGACTTGGTGAGGAAGATGCCGGCAAAGGAGGGGCCGATGGGGAAGACACGGATGTCTGTGGACGCACCTGTTTGCAGGAGAGCACTGTGGTGAGTGGCTGGGGAGTGTCACCCCCTCATGGGGGCTACGGCTGACTTGCTGGCTTCCACAGGGGTGGCCTGACTGGCCCTGACTGTGTCCCCTCTGCTCACGGCCTCAGCCCTGCCCTTGGCTGCTCTGTGAGGCCAAGGCTCAGGGGCAGATGGCCGTGCCAGGGGACACTTGCAGGGCTGGCGGGGCTGGCAGGGCACCGGGTGGGGCTGGGCACTCACTGGGGACACACGTGGAGGAGGACACGCTCTTGGAGGTGATGTTGTTCTTCTGTTCCACACGGCAGGTAAACGTGCTCTGGCTCAGCCAGTCGCTCTCAGTGATGGTCAGCCAGCTGGTGACCTGGAAGGTCGGGGGCCGCGACCCTGTGTTCTCAGCCATCACCGGGTCTGTGGTGAAGCCAGACTGCACAGGCTTGTTGTCCCGCAGCCAGGACACCTTGATCTGCCTGGGGCTGAAGTTTGTGGCCTGGCAGATGAGCTTGGATGTCTGTGGGCTGGGGCCGCTGAAGGCATCCCGGGGAGGGATGAACATGACCACGTTGGCTTTCAGCTCTGGTGCGGTCTCTGGCATGGGGAGACAGGTGTGAGCTTGACCCCAGCCTGCCCACCAAGCCCTCCCAGCCCTACCAGGGTCTTTTTGACCCGGGGCGGCGGGGGAGTGTCCAGCTCTCACCTGGAAGGGACACCGTAACATCCTGGTTTTTGCCTTCGCTGTGCCTGACTTTGCACAGCAGGTGCTCATTCGAACCCTGCATGAAGTCCCTGGATGGCAGGAACACCTGGGAGGTGGCTGCGTACTTGCCCCCCATCGGCACGGTCGGGAAGGTCCTGACACCCTGGGTCACTTTTGAGCTGTTCTTGTAGGTCCAGGAGAAGGAGATTGAACTGGGCAGGAAGTCCCGGGCCAGGCATCCCATGGACACCAAGCTGTCCTCAGACAGGGAGCTCCCACAGGAGATGAGCGGGAAGACATTTGGAGGGGACTGGCTTGCTGGGGGTCCAAGAAGCACAAAAGAGAAAGGGAGGATGAGATGCTGGCTTCTTGGGGAGAGAGAGGTGGTCTGTCTGCACTCTGCAGCCTGTGCTGGTCTCCACGGCCAGGGAGGCCAGGGTTTGCCAGGGTGGCTGGCCACAGTGATGCCTGGCCTACTTTAGTGAGGCTGTTGTAGGAGCCCATGAGGATGGTGCCTGATGGAGTAGGGGGACCAAACCTTTTTGGCCTTTCCAACTGGCTCCAGGCACTGTCTGGTGCCTGCTCGGGTTAGGTGGGTGGGCCTGTATGGTGCCTCCCTTTGAGCAATTGACCCCATACTGGCATGGACAGCTGTGAGCACAGGAGCCTGGAGATGCCAGGGCACATGTTAATCCTGGGCTGACACTCTGGGCCAGCTGCCAGCTTAGCCCTGCAGCAGTGGCTTGGTCCCACTCGACTCACCCCAGCCCAGCTCAGCCCAGCTACCTCAGCCCAGCTACCCCAGCTCAGCCCAGCCCATCCCCAGCCCTGTGGGCATGTGAGGGCTGTGTGGGGTGGAGCCAGGTTGGCGTGGAGTCATTTTGACTCTAGACCTAAGCACAGCCAGATCGATCACAAATTTCTGCCAAGGGCAGGGACCCCTGGACCAGCCTGGTTGGTCAGCTCAGCCCAGGTAGGACAAAAACGGCCTTGCTGAGGGTGGTCCAGCCCAGAGCTGTCAGGGATGCCACCCCTCTCAGGCTCCTCCCGGACCAGCTGGGTACTGCTAAACTGCAGTCAGCCCGGCTCTGTCTTGCTCAAAACAGCTCAGCTCAGCTCAGTTCATTCTAGTCCAACTCAGCTCAGCCCAGGCCGACCCACCCGAATCCAGCCGTTTCAGCACGTCTCAGTTCAACGCAGCCCAGCTCTGCCCAGTCCAGCTCTGTCTGGCTTGGCACAGTCCGGCTTAGCTCAGCCAGCCCAGCCCAGCTCAGAGTGGCTCAGCTCAGACCAGTTCAGCCCAACCCAGCCCAGCTCAGCCCAGCTCCCCCAGCCCAGTCAAGCCCAGCCCAGCTACCGCAGCCCAGCCAAGCCAAGCCCAGCCCAGCTACCCCAGCCCAGCCCAGCCAAACCCAGCTCCCCCAGCCCAGCCCAGCTCAGAGTGGCTCAGCTCAGACCAGTTCAGCGTAGCTCAGCTCAGCTCACTTTAGTCACCTTGGTAAGGACCACCTCAGACCCTCTCAGCCTGGCCCAGGCCAGCCCAGCCCAGTGCAGCCCGGTTCAGCTCAGTTTAGACCTGCTAAGCTCAGCTCTGTTCACCTCCGGAAGGACAGCCCCGCCCGGCTGAACGCAATGTGGGTGGCCTGGGACGGCAGAGCTCGCAAACACGGCTCAGCGCACCTCAGCCCAGTTCAGCTGCTCTCAGCTCAGCTCACCTGATTTAGTTTGGCACAGCCCAGTCATGGTTGGCTCAGCCTAGATCTGAAACCTGGCTCAGCTCAGCGTAGCTCAGCCCCAAGTAGCTCAGCTCAGTGTAGCCCAGTTGAACAACTCAGTCCATCTTAGGTCAGTTTCACTCAGCCCTGCCTTAGGTCAAGCCACCTCTGCTCACCCTGCTTGGCTCCACTTGGCCCGGCTCAGCTCTGCTAAGTCAGGTCGGCCGTATTCATGGCAGCTCATGAAAGTATAGCTCACTTCAGCCCGTATCAGCTCAGCCCAGCGCAGGTCAGCTGTGCTGTACCAGTTCCCTGCAGTGGAGCCCAGCTCAGGTCTACTAAACCAGTCGGTCCGGTTCATCCCAGCTCAGCCCAACCCAGCCCAGCTCAGCCCAGCTACCCCAGCCCAGCCCAGCCAAGCCCAGCTCCCCCAGCCCAGCCCAGCTACCCCAGCCCA